>RJWM01005719.1:0-89580 GCA_004363535.1 Dasyprocta punctata
AAAAAACCCTAGACAAGGAACATTTGTGGGTACTCTGCTCAGGACATTCTCCCAGCTGCCAGGAGTTCTACTTCCTTGTCTGTCTTTGCTTTTATATCTGTTAAACAGATTTACTTGTGCCCTAACTGCTTGTTATGGCTTGTACCTCGATGTTCCTCCAAGGTATCATGTGGTCATAGGTGGGGCTTTTCAGAGGTGGCTGGATCTAGGGCACATCATGCTGGAATTTGGCATGTGAGGACAGCTGGGTGTAGTGGTGCATACCAGTAATCCCAGCACTCAGAAGGCTAAGGCAGGAGGACTGCTGCAAGTTCAAGGCCAGACTGAATTACAAAACAAGTCTTTGTCTCAAAAAAATGAAACAAAAAAAAAAAGGATGTGATGCTGGGTTTAATGGCATGATACTAAGATTAAGGGTGTCCCACTCTGGGTGTGAGAGCTACCAGTAGCCTGGATAAAATGTAAGGGACAGAAAGAAGGCTGCTGCTAACGAGCTGGGCGTGGTGGCGCAGGCCTTTAATCCCAGCACTCAGGAGGCTGAGGTAGGAGGAGCATTGTGAGTTCGAGGCCAGGTTGGGCTGCAACGCGAGCACAAGGCCGGCCTGAGCTACATAGTGTGACCCTGCCTCAAAAAACCAGGACTGGGAGTTTGGCTCAGTGGCTTAAGTGCCTGCCCTGGCAGGTGCGAGGTTGTGAGTTTGATCCACCAGTGCCACAAAAAAAAAAAAAAAAAAAAAAAAAAAAAAAAGAAGGCTGCTGCTGTGATTTGCTGCTTGATACTTCACTGCTGGCTGCCTCCCACCTACCCTGTTTTGCCACAGACTGTTTCTCCTCTGCTATGCCACCCTGCTTTAGAGTCAACTGATTATGGACTGAAACCTCCACAAATTGTGAGCTGAAATCATTTCCTCTTCCTACTTTGGGTGTTAGGTATTTTGTCTCAGCAATGAGAAAAGTGACTAAGACACTCCTCCATCCATTTTTATTCTTTTTCCCTGTGGAACATGACCTCGGTCTTTGGGTAACAACCTTTACTTAGGATCCTACATTCTGAAGCCTGAAGAGACATTGAAATGAGTATTATAATAAAATGAAGGCATTTTAGTACCATCTGAAAGTGTGTGGTTTCGGCATTAGAGAGGATGCTATGAACACGTTCTCTTAAAAGGTTACAAAACAGTCACTTTTGCGAGGAAAAAAATCAACTATGGTCAACTTCTACAGTAGGATTTCAATACAATTTTAATTACTTTTATAAAATTTTGAAGTTAGATTTTATCAGCAAGTCTTCTTGATTGCTGCATGAGGATAGCACATAAATTTATGTCTTAGATAATTTTCTTGTGGCTGACATAAAATACCCGACACCCAAAGTTAAAGAGGAAAGGTTTAGTTAGCTCAGTTTGTAGAGGTTTCAGTCTATAATCAGCTGACTCCAAGGCAGGATGGCACGTGGCAGAGGGCAACAGTTCATGGCAGGGGAAGACAGCAAAAGCAACAAGATAGAAGAGAGAGGACAAGCCTCTTTCTGTCCCTTATAGTGTATGCAGGGTATCTACCCTTGGGTGTGTGTAGCACTCACACCCTTAATCCCAGCACCCTTAATCCCAGCATTGCATTACAAATGAATCACATACTCTAAGTTCAGTGACTTCCAAAAGTCTTGCTCCCCACGACTGCATGAGGCTTTGGGGGAAATCTAGACACAAACCATAACAGATTATAAAATAAAGTAACTTCAGTGAATTTCATGATCATAGAATTCAGCATATTTAAATGAGCTACTTGCCAAAGCACTTTATACTAACTTTGTTCCTTACTCCAACCACACCATCGTCCCAATGATGGATCAAGAAAGTCATTAAATGATTTAGGTTAATAAATACATTCAAATATATCTACATAACTATCCAATAAATACACAAATAATAAATCTCTGTTGCTACTTACCTTGAACAGGTCACATGAAAATGTTCACGTGAAAAGTACCTCAAGGCATAAAATATGTAGCACTCTTCTGACTTTCATCTCTTGGCATATTTTAAAATAAAATTATCAAACTTTATTTGGTAGATTTGAAAGAATTTATAATGAATACTATAAACCCAGCATCTACATTCTTTTGTTAAAAAGCATTATAACCTTAATGAGGTATAAAATATATACTTACCACTTGGAAATGTATGATTCTTTTTTTCTTCTTGGCAGTACACTAAAGATTGAACTCAGGCCCTTCGCACTGAACTAAATCCCCAGCCCTATTACATTTTGAGTAAGGGTCTCATCAACTCAATAAATTGCCCGGACTGGGATTAAACCTGCTATTGTCCTGCCTCAGTCACCCAGATGGCTGGGATTACAGACATGTTCCACCACACCTGACTGATGAGTTTTGACACAAGGGTACAGATTATGTAATCACCACCACCACCATGATATACAACAGTTCCTTCAACTTTGAAAGATTCCTCCCTCCAGCAAAGCCCTTGGCAACATCTGATCTGTTTTCTGTCACTACAATTTTGTCTTTTTTACAATTTTGTATCTAAAAAATACACAAATTTATGTAGTCGTTAGTCCTTTGTGTCTGTCTAGGATATTTTTGAGATTCACTCATGTTGCTGAATGAATTAATAGTTTGTTCATTCTTACTGCTAAATAAGCATTGTATGGATATGGTTTATCCATTCACCATTTGACAGATTTTTGGAGTGTTTCTAATTTGGGGCTATTACAAATAAAGATCTTACAAACATTTATAAACATGTTTTTGTAAATATTCATGTACACAAGTATACAGCTCACAAATTTTTGTCAATATTCACATATTGTGCAAATATGTTTTCATTTTTCTTAGGCAAACATTGGGGAGTAGAATTACTGAGTTATAGTAAAGCCGAAGATTAGGGCATGGCCAACTGGCTGAGCAGGTAGGCATGATCTGTCAATCATAGAGATCCACATCACATGCATGGAATAGCGTTGCCAAGTCCTTCACCTGGAACCAATCAGGTGAAGGACTGTCTTTAATTGTTCTGATGTGAAAACAAGCAGGTTTTTGATAGGACAGCCTAGATCTGACCTCAGCCTGAAGAATGAAGGATACAAAAGACCTCTGCCATTAACCTCATGGCTACTGTGAACTCTCACAGTGACCTGCTCTCACTCTGCAGAGCATACTTGTTTTCCTACCTTCAATAAATGTGAAACCTCAATACCTTTTTTGTGTGTCTTGTCCAATTCTTTGGGTAGGACACCACGGACCTGCAAAGAGTCTAAAGAACCCCAAAATCCAAAAAAGGTTGACGTTTATAAGAAGCTGCCACACTGCTTCCTAATGTGGAACTTTCCACCTTCCCATGAGCAAAGTATGAGAGTTCCATTTTCTCCACAATCTTGCTGATTGGTAATGTCGATTTTTAATGACTTCGTTCTAGTGAGCATTTCCTTAATAACCTGCATTTCCTTAACAATGAAGGTGATAGTAAACTGATTAAGAAACGCTCAACTAAATTAGATTAGCATATTTCTGGGTGTGGCTGAAGACAGAAGGCACAACCTGAGTGTGAGTGGCACCAACCACTAGGCTTGTAGCCTGAATGGAATAAGAAACAAAGGAAGGCTCCCTTCTTCAGAGGAGCTCCAGCCTTCACCTTCAGCCTGGATATCATCTCCTGGCTTCCAGTGAAGACTCTTCAGCCTTCCAGTGCACACCCTCTGGCCTCCTGATATGAACTTGCAACAGGACACTACAGTGAGCTTCAGGCCTTCAACTTTAGACTGGATCCTTCAGATCTCCAGCATGCATACCATCCTTTTGCAGTCTCCCACACCTGACTCTGAGCGGCCATTATAAGCCCATCTTGTAAATCCTTATACATTTATATATCTTGAATTAAATGTTTCTCTAGTGGGCACTCACTGTTACAACTATTAACCATGAACTAGTGTTTATTTTGCATGTATATATATGTATATCTTCCTTACTGAAATGTCATTTAATTCAATATTTTACACCACTTACACTTTTTTTTGTATAGAATTGTGGCATTATTTGAGTTTTTTCAAGTCAGATATGTTTTGCCTAAAGCTTGCCTTTTTATTTTCAGTAAAAGTTTATGATTTTGATTGTCAAATTCATGAATATTTTCTTTTATGCTGATTATTTTTATGCTGTGTATCTACATGTTGTGCTATCCAAAGTCCTCCAATACTATCATCCAGAAATTTTAGTTTTAGCTCTGTTAAGTCTGTGAATCACTTCTAAGCCATTCTTGTGTAGTATGAATAAGTGGGGGCGGGGGTAAAGATAGATTTTATTTTTGTGATTGCATATGGTTAAGTATGTGTTCCAAGGCCATACGTTAAATATATGAAAACATACGTTTTCTTCCCTTGAATTCTCCTGTCATCTTTGTTTAAATTCAAGTGACCATACATAGGTGGGTCTCTTTCTGGATTCTTAATATGTTCCATTGCTATATAGAGCCTTACACCATATCACATGTCTTTTTGTTTTGTTTTTACTTTCTGAGACAGGGTCTCACTATGTGATTCTGGTTGGCCTTGAACTCACTATGTGGTCCAGGTTGGCACTGAACTCACAGTGATCCTCCTGCCTCAGCCAGAGATTGTAGATGTGCACCACCACGCCCACTCACATTGTTTTAATTACTGTAGCTTTGTAAGTCACTCTTACAATCAAATGGTACAGACCCTCCAACTTATTCTTTATCAAAGTTGTTTCAGCTACTCAAGCATTTTCCTATACATTTTAAAATCAGCTCATCAAATTCTACCAAAAAATGGTTGCTAAGATTTTGACTAGGATTTCATTTAATCTATAAATCAGCTTGACTTACAGATACAGAACTTGCAAGGATAGGTCCAGAAGTCCATTTCATCAGGGGATAACAGCCTTACTACTATGTCCTCACTCTTTTAAGGATTGTTTTCTTGGTGCCCTTTGTACTGTGAAGTTGTTTTGCTCTGGTTTATGGGACCACAAAATGCTCTCAAATCTGTGTGTGTCTCGGGAATTGTTCTGCCTACTCCTTTCAAGGGACTGTTTCAGGCCCCAGATGATTTTTCACATAAACCTCTGTTTCTAAGGACCAAAATGTACAAAAGATATGGTGAATTGGAAAGAAACTTTTCAAAAAGAAAGAGGAACTGGGGGGGGGGAGAAAAACTGAGAAAAAAGGATAAAATAGAAACAAAGTTTTGTAAATAAGGGGGGAAACAGGGTACTGAAGGGAGGAGAGGGGTATGGGAGGGGCAAAAGACAAATCAAGGCATATCATAAAGAGGGACAAATTCCCTATGATGAATATGATCACTGTATAAACCTAAATTGTATCAATAAACTTAATTAGATTGTTTTAAAAGATTAAAAAAGATCTTTGTTTCATAATATATTTGCCTGGTTTTCTGGTTGTATAATGTGGGAGAGTAAATCAGTCCCTATTTCTCTATCTTGGGTAGTTGTTGAGTCTCTTCACATTTGTTATAATTACTTCATTATGTATCTGTCCACCTAAGCATCCTTCTATCTATCAGCCCATTTTAGGTTTTTTTTTTTTTTTCTTTTTTTCCTTTTTTTTTTGTGGTGCTAGGGATCAAAGTCAGGGCCTTGTGCATGGCAGGAAAGCATCCTACCATTGAACCGCCATCCACAGCCCAAAATTACTTCTTTATATGTTTTCAGATAAACTGCAAATACCTGAATTTCCTCCTAAACACTTCAGCAAGCATATCATTGAAGTAATATTTGTTTATAAATTTTATCTTCTGAGGTAAAATTTACATCCAATGGAATGCATAAATCTTAAGTGAATATGTGGTCTATTTTGGCAAATGCAGACATCTGTGTAACCCAAACTTCTAATGAAGATACCAAATATGCCTGTCATTCCAGGAATGTTTCTCCTGCCCCTTCCTAGTCAATCCCTCCTACTGTGCTAATTATTTTCTCCCATTGTGCTAATTATTTTCCATCATGAATTATTTTGCTTTAAAAAAAAAGTTAATGTCATCACAATCATGTGGTATATGCTTTTGTGTAAAGCTTCTTTTATTCAGAATGATTTGAGATTCATCCATGTAATTGTACATATTGATAGTCCTCCCCCACCCCACCCTGGCGGAAGAGCACTCTTCTGTATGATTACACAACAGTTCACCTGTTGTTAAGTAAAATTTATTGGAGATCTTTGGTTTGGACTGAGCTCCTGTACCAGTCTCAACAGACCAAATCAAAATGGAATCACTCTTGGTAAGATCTGTATCACCAAAATTACTTATCTGACATTTTAAGACATCAGGAGAGTGACAAAACCAAATTCCCAAACAGGACAGGTTCAGTTGGCATGGTAATGAAGTTATCTGCTTTAATCATTACAAGGATAAAAACTTGAAGAAAGCCACTCTGCTTCTGTTCTATTTCTTTCTTCTGTCCTTTTCTGTCTATAAAGCCAATCCTCCTCTACTGAGCTCATTAGAAGACTAATTATATTTTATAGAATGAAGTGTTGTTCAATTCTAGAATCACAAGCAAAAGTCTGTTAAGATTCATCACTGAATTTAATTTTTTCTTTTGACCCTACTTTTTAACTTTTGATTCTAGTGATGAACACCAGGGTTGTTTCCTTCTTGACTTTATTATGAAGAGTTGCTCTCAACATTCTTGTATGAACCCTTTCTCTACACATATACTTTTATTTCCCCAAGGTAAATGTCTAGAAGTAAAACTGATGGGGTGTGGGGCAGGTGTACATTTATTTCATAAGAAACTCCCAAACACTTCCAAAATAGTTGTGTCACTTACATTTCCAACAGGTTCGGTTGTTACACATCTTTGCCAACATAAGATGTTGCCATTTCTTTTAATTTTAGTAATCCTGGCTGTTGTGTGGATTTAGCTTTTCTGAAGCTTGTGTCTGAATCACTATTAATTTTCTCTGTCCAGTGCCTTAACATGCATGCCTCTTTCCCAAACGGTGGAACCTGTTTTTCCTGCTCTGAAGAATGGCTGCCTGTGACAGAAATGGCCAGTTGTCCGTGGTGTCCATAACAACTGTGTTGTAGCTGAGACATTCAAGCAGGAATAACACTTCCTCAGCCCCACATCTTGCACTTACAGCAAGTGTGACGGTGAGGCCCCATCTCATCCATGATGTGACAACAGAACCAGAGTGCACCACCTTCAGGTGAAAGCTTTAAGAAGCAGGAGCACCTTCTCCTTTCTCTTTGGCTTACACAGAGGACAGACGGACAAAGCTCAGACCTAAGATATCATCATTTGGTTTTTCAAAGTCTACTGATCTGGAAAACTGGGGCAAGAACACACCTGAGCAAGAATTCAGCTTCTATCATGTTTGAACCATTACAGGTTTGATTTTGTTCCTCACAGCTGAACAGCTCACCCTGACTTAACAGCTCCCTATTTCTCACAGGTGTCTCTTCCCCAACAGTGTTTTTTCCCCCTGATACAACATGTAATCTGCATTTTAGTTCAGACTCTCCAAAGCATGCTCACCACATCTACTCAACTACTTTTAAGTGTTCTACTAACACACAGAAATCGTATGTAAACATATCTGAGGGTTAGTGCACCAGCCAAGGTCTTGTTTAAAAAAATAAAAGCCTTTTAAAAGTATAGCCTAAATACAGAAATGTGCACAATATTCCATCTATATATGCATCATATATGACATATATATCTGTAGACATTTACAAAGTAGGACTCTCCTTTCAACTATTTCTTTCACATTTGTTATTTTTTGAGCCCTAGTGATTGAAGAAAGCAGGAGAATGAGGGAAAAGGGCATCTGGAGCATGTCACTGGCCTTGGCAAGAACTTCGAGCTCAAAGCTGGAAAGCCAAAGCTGGGCCTTTAAGACCACCTGTGTGCAGTGCAAGGGCCCTGCCACACTCATTCAGCACCGTCTCTCCTCCACTCAACACAGTTTGCATTTTTAAGGAAAGGAGGATGTAAAGACTGAGGTTATATTGTTTCCTATCCCAGGGCAACTTACAACTCCAGGGCTGCCACTAGCCCACGTGGCATCTCTAGTAAATTAGAAAAAGCATTCCTCAAGAAGCATTCCTGCTTTAAGTCACTTAACTTCCTGTCAGATATTTGGTGCAATACTAAATATCATGGTTTTAATAGAAGGCATTTTTCTGCCATTTGCTGGAGGCTTGCTGCACCATCTCAGTCCGTATGTCTTGGGTGAGGCCTGTTCTGTCCTGTATACCCTACACTGATGCACTTGTCTCTCGAATTGCAGATCAACTGGTAGTTCTTTCTTTCTGGGGATACTGAGATTGAATCCAAGGCCTTCCCACTGAGCAACGTTCTCCGTCCTTGTTATATTTTATATTTTGAGACATGGTCTTGCCAAATTGTTAAGTTGCCCAGGCTTGGCTTGAATTTATAATTCTCCTGCCTCAGCCTCCAAGAGTGTTGCAATTACAAGCATGCATCACCATGCCTGGTTAGGATTGTTTTTAAAAATACCTTTTCCAGGATAAGATGGTAGATGTACCTAAAAACAGTAAGATGTACCTAAAAATAACAGAAACAATAAGTCAGGGCTGCAGGTGGAGCTCAGTGGCAGAGCATGTGCTTATTAGCATGCAGGTGACCCTGGGCTTTGAACTCCAGTACCAAAAAAAATAAAACAATAAAAAAAAAGCAAGAAAAACAATTAGGCTTAAAAGACTCAAAACAGTACATTATGGTTGTCAGAAAAGCTAGTACAATACCGATACAGTGGTTGATTGTCAACTTGAGTGAGGAACACCCAGCTGAATTGAGTCAGCATGGCTCTGGGCGTGGAAGACCCACTTTGACAGTTGTCAGGATGGTATGAAAGGAGAGAGGGAGGGAAAGGTTTCAGCTGATCTTCCTCGATGATTTTCCTCAGAGGAGCTTTGGCTGTTCTCTTCCAATGCGCTCCAGTTCTCACCTTTGTCAGGGACGGCTGTTACTTTCCTTGGAGCAGCTCCAGTCTTCACCTTGAGTGTCATCTTCTGGCTTTCAGCACAGATTACTCAGCTAACAGCCCAGGCTTTTCGGCCAGCCGAAGCAGACTTTCTGGCTGCTGCTGTGGGATCCAGGCCTTCGGCTGCATTCCTTAGATCTCTACCATGTGGAGAGATCTTTTGCACTCTTCCACATTTGACTCTGTGGGCAGATATTACCAGGTAATCTTGTACATTTCTGTGCCCTGTATTAAATCTGATCCAGAGCATGTGTAGTCTTTTGAGGAGCCTTGCCCCAAGCCTGCACGCACTTGTAAGTACTAACACACTGGAATTTTAAATAGAAGAATGGAAGAGAATTAACTGGAAAAAAGAATGAGCATTCTGCTACCTATAAATGTTCAGTTCTGTGTTGTATACTTTAAGGGGAAGAAAATCAGAGTACAGACTTTCTGCAGGTGGGAAGGGATAAAGGGAGAGGGGTAGGAGGGATTAAAGGAAATAGAAAAGACTAAGACGTGACATGCATGTACCAACACACCACAATGAATGCATTCACTTTTAAAAAAATTTTCTTAATGAATGCATTCATTATGTAGTATGCATTCATTCATCAGTATGTATATAACTGAAAAAACAGAGTACATTTGGAGAAAAGTGTCCTAGATGGTAAATACAGTTGCAGCCATGGTACACAATGAACACAGAGGCTGGGGAACCATCGTAATAGCTATGATTAAATGTCTGCCCCAAGACTTAACAAGGTAAATGAGGAGAAGAAACAGAGAAGCAACTGGGACAAGCAGAATCGCCCAGAGATGGAAGCAGACTCCTGCCTTGAGACAGACCAGAGACTTGTGAGAGTGCATTTGCATTCAGGTATTTTCCAGTGTTGAGATTCCACAAATACATATTTGAAGACCTGGCCAAGGGCTGGCGATATAACTCAGTGGCACAAGCACCTGCCTAGCAAGAGCCAGGTCCTAAGTTCGATTCCTAGTACATTTAAAAAAAAACAAAAACAAAAAACCATCCAACTGTAACATTACTCTTATCCCTGAAGAACACACAAATGTCAAATCTTCAAAACTGTCATGTTGAAACTATGTAAAACTATAAAACATGCAGTTTGCTTTTTACTGGTCATCTTATTTCTCATGAATAGGCAGGCAGGTGCGTGCTGTTTTTGGATGTGAAATCAGTCTACAAAGTATGATTTATTTTGGCATTTTTCTTATATTAAAGAGCATTTAATAGCACTTCCCTATCAGGAACATAGGAAAAGAAACATACTATTGTACCCTAATAGGAAATAGTCTATCTTAATTGTCAGATTCATGTGTACCCCACCCTGAAAAAGTCAAAAGTTCTCAAAAATCTGTGTATATATACATACATATATATATATCATATGTGCATATATATGTTGGTGTATATATAACAAAATATGATCATGAATTATTAAAGGAATTCTTTTTCAAAGATAATCTTACAGTCAACCTTCCAGCATTTAACCGGTTTTATTCATGACTGGTTACCCCTAACTACTCAAAATGTGTGGGAAGCACCTAAACCTAGTGAATTACAATTTTATCATACTTAAAGATAAATCTTAAAAAGAAACGATAAGTCTCAGTACATGACAAACCAGCTGAGATTTCAGTATGTCTATTTCAACATTCACTCTCAAATTAAAGAAAACATGGATAAATCCATCTAATACAGTAAAGAAGTTTCTTACTCCACATAACTATGTGACATAATTATCTAGGGATCCAAAAATAAGAGGAAAGTTTTCCATGGTTTTCCCTAAAAGAGATTTATGTACTAAACTTCAAAATGCTTATTATATAATTTCCTAAAATACTTATATCACTTTTCTTTGAAATAGCAAGTATTAATGATGATACACTTTTTGTGCTCAGGACCAAACATGAGGTCCTTTTTCCTTACCACACTTCTTGCAGTGTGCAATCTCAAAGTAAGAATACCATCTCTCATATAGGGAATGTACCCAGTTCCTGGTGGGGGGGTAACTGTTTACCTCTCTGATTATAAAAGCATATTAACAAATGGAATTGTAATAAAAGTTCAAGAGGGGGCCCTTGCCTAGGTGATTCATTGTCCCAAAGCACACTCTTTTAGCCATCTGGAAGAGTACTTATGAGAAAATATTTTAGTCAATTCTTTGCCTGACCAAGTAATTACTATTTCCTGTATGCCTCAATATAGATCTTGGGAGTCACTTAAATTAAACCAAAAAGGATCTAATTTAAATGGTCATTAACTTTTGTTTCGATGTAGAACAAACTGCTTACAAACCTACTTCTGTTCACATTAAACACTACTTCATTTCAGAAGACATCTAGAAAAGATAAAAACCAGAATCCAAGATGTTTTTCTCCAAGCATTTAGAAATCCACTAACTTCTAATTTAAGTGATACTTTCAAGGGAAGGAAAACAGTGACATTAAAACCAGCCTTTTACCAGGAAGAGTCCCTGAAAAACAACCACAGTGCTACGAAGGAACCATAGGTGTTTACTGCATGAAGAGGGAAATGGTGATTTTGAAGGCCACTGGTGACAGCTCTTCTCTGCTTCCACAAATTAAAGAACAATAATAGCAGGTTAAACTCTACAATATGTAACATTGGTATCATTTCTGTTCTGGGTTTATGGAGGGAAAAAAAAAGCCAAAATAAAACCATCTTTTTGTCCTTGTCCTTCTTTGGTAGACCAGCCAGCCACTGTCTCGTCACCAGCTCTCAGCAGGCTTGCAATGAGATGTGTCCAAGACTGCCATCTGGTGGGAATGACAAAAATTGAAATGCTTTTTTGGGGGGTATGGGGGAGGTATAAGTGAATAAAGTCTTGTCTACTAGGAAAGTAAGATGTTTTATGAGTGGGGAAAGAGTTTGTAACAGCCGTAAGAAATATAAAATAAGCAATGAATTTAATAAACGCATAGACCACATGGAAAAGACTGTAAAAGTGTACTGGGAGCAATATAAACATTTCTGTAAAAGAGAAGTAGCATGTTCTAAAACGGAACTCATCTCTATCAGGCCTCGAAATTAATCTATACATATAAGGAGGCAATCAGCTATTAACAAGGTTTTTATTTGGTAGGGAAATATTGGCTATAGTATTCAAAAGATCATTCTGGGTGCCTCTGGAGGTCCTGCTGGCCTCCGGGGAGCAGCAGTAAGGAAGCAACACAGCCCCGGACCACTCCCCACCCCGCTCCTCCGTGCACCAGCAGAAGCCCTGCCAGTCGCCAGGGTCAAAGAGTAGGGGCCACCCGCAAGCACCCGCAGAGGCCCTGCTGGCCACCAGAGCAACAGCGAGGAAGCAATGAGCCCGCATAACCCCACGTGCAGGCGGAGGCCCTACCAGGTGGGGAGAAGCACCAAAGAAGCCATGCAGCCTCCCCGTGTGTCGGTGGAGGCCCTACTGGCGGAGGAGCAGCGGCAAGGTAGCAACCAGGAGGCCACGCCACCCCGCTGTGTGCCAGCGGAGACCCTCCCTACTGGGGAGGCACGGCAAGGAAGCCATGCAGAGTCCGTGTGCCGCCGCCGGCCCTTTTGGCCGGGGAGAAAACGCAAGGAAGCTGCCTGCCCATCCCGCCCCCAGCCCTCCACCCGTGGGCAACCGGCGGCGACACCGGCTGAGATGATAATGATTGAAGTACCTGAAGTAGGGAAGCAACCCGACATTTATGTTGTTTGATTGACTTTGCAGGCCTGTTGCTGGTGGTCTGGGTAACTATTTAGAGGATAGCAATATGCAATACAGTAACGAATTATGCATTTCCTACTGTTCTGTTACTGTTTTGTTTTCATTTTACTGTTCTATTTTACTCCCTTTAAAAAAAATTTTAAAAAAATCATTCTGAAGGAGTAAATATACTCATGTTTCTAAGACTAGGGCATTTTCTTTACCAGATAGTATATAAAATATATACCAAAATCATGCTAATTAAGATGGCATGAAACAGATAACAAAGTGCCCATAAAATGCATATATTTTTAGGAATATAATAAAGGATATTTCTAAAGAATGAGAAAACACCGGCTTATATAACAGTTGCCATAAGGAGATAATGAAAAAGTTAAGGGAAAGTAATGTTAGATTTTTGACCCACAAGTTTCAGTTGTATTATATTTATTTAAAAGTTCAAAGTCATAACAGAAAAATAACATTTACTTACTTATAACGTGAAAAAATAGTCACTGTACACAACTGAAGGTTGACGATACTGTTAAAGAAAACGACAAAATTCTCAATTTTTTTAATTTTTTACTCTCAAATTTAATCAGATTTAACACCTAAACTCTAAGTATGTAAACTTTACTTAAGCTTTTTTTTTTTAAAGCAAAACAGACCCCTACTATATTTGACTTGAGGGGGAAGAAAGTGTATTTTTTGACCAAAGATAGCTTTCCAATACTCTTCACATCAGAGCATTTTACCCCATGTAAATCATGGTGAATTGAAAGCCCTTGTTCTGCCTGTGGGAAAAGCTAGAATAGGCACAAAAAGTTATTATGTAAAAGTACAGAAACAGCATCACAAGATAAGGTTTCGGTGGCAGAAGTGGAGGGTGGGGTGTGTGCCTGTGGGGACCTATGATGTCGAGTTTGTGTTTTTTCAGGAATTTGGTCACTTCTGAATGAATAGGCGTTCTTTCTTCTCAGTGCCATCCCTCAATCTCCTTCATTTTCAACAACAAACTATAATCAGTATCACACTGCGGAAAGGTCAATGGTGAGCTGGAGGAAATAATTCATGACACGCGTAACATAGTAATAGTTAATCTCCTACGTACAAAGTGTACTCAGAAATCAAGAGGAAAAATGATGTGGAAATAGAAAATATATATCAACACTTTAATAAAAGATGCCATATAACTAGATTAATATGAAACACAAAGTTTACTCACAAGTAATCAGATAAACAGAAATTAAACTAGGAAAATACTGCATTAAAATACCATTAGATTGCAACAGGCAACATTGGTGAGAAAGTGGGAAGGCTGGGACTCTTCTATGCTATCGGGGTTGTAAATTGGCACCTTCTTTGGAGCAGGTGGAAGACAATTGTGGAAGGCAATTTAGAACTGTGAAATAATTTTTAAAATTTTTTTAATTCAAAACTTTACTAGAAATCCAAGTGTACAGAAATTTTAAAAAATGATACTCTACTACCTAGATTTTACACATGTTAATGGAATTTTTTTTTCTTTTTTTTAACACAGGGTCCTGTTAAATAGCTAAATTGCTCAGGCTATGTTTGAATTTACAATCCTCCTCCTTCTGTGAGTGCTGGGATTACAGGTGTGTGCTACCATTCCGGGCTGTCTCTATCTTTTGGTAAGAGAAAATTAAAACCTCACTTTCCCCAATGACTTCCAAGAAGTAACCACTGTTCCAAAGTTAATATGCACCATTCTCATGTATATCTTAATACAGTCACATTATGTACTCAAATTCTATACTATATTTCATCAACTCTAAAATTCCATTATTTTATGTACCATTCTTTTTATGTATCATAAAAATGCTACCAATTAAGAACTATTAAACAGTACTTTACCAACATATTCATTTTATTCTTGAAGTTTTTGTTTTGGTTGTAGAGATAGGGTCTTATTATGTAATTCAGGCTGGCCTAACTCAACTGAGTAGCCTAGTCTGGCCTTGAACTCATTGTGATCCTCCTGTCTCAGCCTCCTGAGTACTGGGATTACAGGTGTGTGCCACCACACTGGGCTAAACTGCTGCTCTGTCTTATGGTAAATCAGTGTAGTCATAACACATATACTCACAATAGTGTACACACTTCAACTATGAACTGAAATGGGAGTAGGTTATGGCCAAGTTGGTACAAGCAGGTATGACTGTGATGACCAATTAGTTGTTAAGATGCCACTGACTCAGATGCTTGTCAATATCAAAGATTTAAAATGAGCACATTTTGGAGACAACCTTTTTCATAGAAGTCAGCCTTTTACAACTTGCTTTCTCTCAGCTGCATGTCTTCAAAGCATGAAAAGATGAAACTGCCTAAGGAAGCGAAGCTCAAAGGAGTTGCTGCCAAAGCTCAGGGCTGTCCTAGCCCAGTCCTTCCTTCATTTCATTAAACCATTCTACCCTGAAGGATGCTAGTGACGCAGTTATCCTTCCTTGGCAACAATCGCCTCAAGCTAGAGAAAGTCACTTCAAAGTCCTAGGAATTCACATACTAATCAGCTAGAACCAGAGAGAGGCGCTTGCCTTGGGGACAAAATTTAAGGAGCGATGTTAACACAACATCCAAAAAAAAAAAAAAGATCAAAGTAAATAAAGAATTATGATATGAGCATTTCAAATAATGACTCATTTCTATTGAATTTTCCTCTTAGTTCCAATGAATCTTAGCACAGCACTGTTACAACCTCAGCTTTACAGGGGAAAGAAAGGGGTTCTAGCAGGGAGTTCTGCTAGGGGTTTTGGAGGAAACAACATAAAACGTAAATATACAAGTGCAACGCACAAAGTACTTTATCATAGGGAGGTGAGTAATTTTCAATACTAGATCTCCAAATGGATTCAAGCTGTTAAGAATTAGAAACAATACAGATGATTACATTTTTATTAAAAGGAGACAGAGATTTAGCTCAGTGGTGCAGCACCTGCCTAGCAAGCGGGAGGTCCTGAGTTTAATTCCTGGTACAAAAAAAAGAAAGAAAAGAAGAGAAAGACAGTATAAATAAAATAGAATACCTGTCTGCCAGGAATTAACACTGATAAGACTACAGTAATTAATATGGGATGGTATCTGTATAAGGTTAGGCAAACAGACAACAGAATATGGACACTACAAGTGGATGACACATGGTTAAGAAATTGGTATTTGACAGTGGCAGCATTGTGTTGGCACAATGTACCAGGATGTATGAAAAAAAATTCCTTAGTTTATACACTACACAACAGCAAATTCAAGATTGATTTAAAAACTAAATATATATGCTTGAGAGGCAAAAAAAACAAAACCAACAAAAAAACAATTCTCAAATACTGTAAGAATGATTCTGTATGACACACCAAGGATGACTGTTGTCTGCAGCCAAGGATTCTGCTACAGATACAAGTGTTCTTGTACTCTGTCTGATTGTAGCAGCCAAGATTGGAAGAATAGTGG
Organism: Dasyprocta punctata; assembly: GCA_004363535.1. Lineage (NCBI taxonomy): Eukaryota > Metazoa > Chordata > Mammalia > Rodentia > Dasyproctidae > Dasyprocta > Dasyprocta punctata. The sequence continues at coordinate 16,172 of RJWM01005719.1, forward strand.
AGAAAACATGGAGAAAGTCAGGTGTGGTAGCACTTGTCTACTCCCTGGGAGGCTGACTAGGATTGTAAATTGGAACCCAGCCCGGGCTATTTAGCAACAAAGTGAGATTATGTCATAAAACAAAAAATAGGGCTGGCACTGTAGCTAAGTGTAAAGGTTTTATCCTCTGTATGGCACAACAAACAACAACACACACACACCCCAAAACATAAAACAAAAATGAAAAAACCAAGGTAACACAGAAGTTTTATAACTCTGGAATAATCTTAAACAGTAAAAAGCCTGTTTTACTCCAAAGAACTATAAATTTACATTAAAAAGTGCCCCATACCATGTTCATCGGATTATACCTTTAAAAGTGTAAAGGTTAAAAAAAATCAGACTACATGAAAGTGGGATGATGATTTCTTAAGAAAACAAAACCACCAAGATTAATTGATAATCTCTATATGCTAAGTGAAAACAAACACATGAAAACAAAAACAGAGGGTTGCAACTCACACAGCAAAGATCAGCATCCAGAATATATTACAAAACAAATTTAAAAACTACTACAACACAGCGACTCACCAGCATAGTGCTTGCCCAGCACATGTGAGGATGTGGGTTGGATCCCCAAACACCAAAGACCAAAACAACAAAACTACAAATACAAGGCAAAGAGACAAATTCAAAAGAAAACTATGCAAGGATGTGACAATTCAATTCAGTGAAAGCTCAAAGACCAACACAAGCAGAAAAAGATGTTCTCTTTAGAGGTAATCAAAAAGGCAAATTGTATGAAAGCTTTTTAAAAATCAGTTTTCTGGTACTGGAGGTTGAACCCAGGACCTCTGCACTGAGCTACATCCCCAGCTCTTTATTTGAGATAGGGTCTCCCTAAATTGCTCAGGTTGAGCTCAAACTTTCAATCCTCCTTCTTCAACCTCCAGAGTTCTGGGACTACAGAAACAAGCATCTGAGACACTATTATATGCAGGTATGACTGGCAAATTTAAAGTGCAACAATATCAATTATTACTGAAGCTGGGACATGAGGGAAGGATATTTTAGTACTTCTAGTATACATGTAAAATTGTTAATTTTAAGGTAATGCTTTTGCAATATTCACTTGTATTAGAGGTGCATACCCAATGACTCGTTTCTAGAAAAAAACAAGTCTAGAGGAAACATCAGTACCTGTGCTCAAAGGGTACATGCCAGGATAGTCTATGCAGTGGTTTAAAGTGTCTTTAGTTGCAATGTTGTAGCTGCCTCAATGTTCTGAATTGATTTAAAACGATTACCTCTTGTGGTCACTTAGATTTTGGGGAAGAGTCAGAAGTTGCATGATGCCAGATCCAGGGAGTAAGGTGGATAAGGACACATTGTGATGTTGTTACAAGCCTATCTTCCCACTGGATGGCCCTGGGCAGCAGCATTGACCAGTTCTGATCTCACCCTGTAAGACAGGGACGAGGACTTCTAGAACTGCTTTCGAAAGTGGCAAAAGCAATGCTGTGCGTTTGAAGCCAAGGTGACTAATTTTGAGGGGGATTCATGGCAATATGTTTTACTGTAATTTTAAAGCATACTATTTTTTGATCAGCTTTTATATACCTCATTGGGGAGATTGATAAATACACAGTGGAACAGTCACACAATGGAATACTATACAGTTTTTATTATATTTGACTAGCTTGTTTTACACAATAGAAAGGCAGTAATGTCAGCAAGTGAGTTTAAAGCTGAGGAAGTTCGGTGTGATGGTGCATGCCTGTAATCCCAGTACTCAGCTAAGGCAGGAAGATCACTTTTGGGTTAAAGGCCAGCCTGGGCTACATAGCAGGATCCTGTCTCAAATGAACAAACAAACAAACAAACAAACATTTAAAGATGGGGTTAGGTAAAAAACCTAATTTCCTTCCTATGATAGCCCCTACATAACCACACATGGTGGGTAGGTGTGGGGAAAGTTGTGAAACAGTGATTGTCTTCTTCCAGTGATGTTTGACTATCTTCAAACCCATTTGCCTTTCCCGGGCCCCTAAACTTAGCCAAATCCCAATTCTGGTAAAGCACCAAATCCAAAACTACATATTGCTCACAGCTTAGCCACATGCTTCTACCAATTTCCCTTTCTTGTAAAAGAGTAACAGTCTTGTTTCATTTGTGTAGTCATAAATACTCTCTCAGTGCCTATAGATTTCCAAACTTTTCAAAGTCAGTAAGTTTTATTCGAAAGAAACCTTAGATGCAATTCAAACACATAAAATAGATTAAAAAAAAAAAAAAGCAGAAAGGCTCTGGAGGTTGAAATTTGGTATCCCAGTAATTTCCTCCGGATATAACACTTTTTAGAGAGAGCCTGGGATACATGAAAATTCCTAAAGCTATTAGTTTATTTCTGGGTATAAATAATCTTAAAATATGAAATCTTCAGGCTGAGGATTTAGCTCAATGGCAGAAGCGTCTGCCAGGCAAGCATGAGGTCGTGAGTTCAATTCCTGGTACCAAACAAACAAAAAGTCTTCATGAAAGTTTTATAGGCTAAAGAACTTGTAACTCTAGGATTAATTAAATCCAGCAACTTTCAATTTAGGAGTGCACCTCAATAGAGCTACCCCTGTCTTATCTGAGGTCATTTTAAATAGCAAACAGTAAAAAACAATATTTAAGCTTTATAGGGGCTGGGGATTTAGCTCAGCGGCACAAGCGCCTGCCTGGCAAGCACAAGGTCATGAGTTCGATCCCTGGTATCAAAAATAAATAAAGTAAAATAAAATAATTGAGCATTATACTACATCAATTCACTGGATTTATTCACAAGTAAAATCCCATGAAAATAAAATCCATTGTTCTCTAAATCATGCTACTGTGGAATTTTTCCAAAATAAATCATAATTTACGCCTTCAAGAGTTAAGAATGAAGCAAAATCATCTCTTCATACTGATTGCACAACTAAAAGTATATGTTTTGGAGTAGGAAGGTATCAGACCATACATTAGTACACTTCTTGGATTCCACTGGTCCTCTTCATCTCAACTGCATACCCAAGTATTTTCAATATAGATGAATGTTACATGGAGATAAGTAACATATATTTAATCACTAAAGAAATCACTGTCTCCAACATTATAAACAAGGGTTATTAGTCAAGGGAAGGGTAAGTAATCCTAAACCTCTGATTCGGCTCAATCATAAAAGACTCTTCAGTGTCCCACTAATGTGGATATTCAATAGCAGAAACAACTAGTCTCCTAACTTGAAAACTAAGCAACCTTGCTTGTAAATTAGGAGAAGGTATCAGTTACATGAGCATGAAACAAAGTATTAGTTAACAGAAGTATCTGTCAGGTAGAATAAAGCTGAAACAAAATATCATAGGCCAGGAATGCCAGTAGGAAGTGGTGATCCTGCCCAAACAATTTATTCTGTGTTAGTAGTTAGTTATATCATTACACAAACTTCTCGAAATCACACTGTAATATACAAATCATCCTAACAATGGGAAAAAAGAAACATTTATGATTGGGTGAAGCACAGGGCTAGAGTGCTTGCCTAATATAGTCAAGACCTTCGATTCAATCAACAGCACCACAAAAAATAAACATCTAATTAGCATTTCCTTTAGGGTTTACAGAGTAACTCCCAAAGTAGAACAGGGGAAAAAAAAAAAAGGCAAATGAGCTTTAAAGAGTGACAACTCAAGTTACAGCCACTAAAAACACAAGTAACGGCACAACTGCATTGAAAATAAACCCTGAAATTAGACATGATGTTTACTTAATTCCTTGCAAAAACGATGAACTTTCTGCACACCTAGGGATCAGCTACTATAAAATTGTACTTTTCATTACACATTATTCAGCTTCCTAAACAAAATGTTCTAAAAAAATGTTTATTAAATGTTTTCCCCAATATTTAAACCAGATTTCAAAATTGAAGTGACATCTAGAGAGGAAATATGATTTTAAATTCTTTATAAAAATATAAAGTCAAGAAAAGAAAGTAAAATTTAGAAAGCAAAAGAAATGTGATGGCCAGTCTAAGGTAAATTTCAATGACAGAAGTGAATAAAATTCAGGTTAACTCAGGTAACACATATCTTCTCTGATTTGTGCATGTTCCAAGGCTTTAGAAAATACACTTTTCTGTAAGACATTCATAGTTTGGAAACAAAAACTTGATTCATATGTCAGAATACTTATTTATATCTGGCCCGATTCCATCATTTCAAGCAGCTTATAATCTGAAGAGACTAATTTCTGGTTTAAATGTTAGGCTAAGGGCTGGGGATTTAGCTCAGTGTCGAAAGCACCTGCCTGGCAGGCATGAGGTTGTGAGTTTGATCCCCGGTACCTAAATAAATAAATGAATGAATGTTATGGTAATATTATAGAAAAAAAATTAACCAAACTGTTATTTCCCTTGTGATGAAAACAAGTAATTCTGAGGTCTAGACAGCAAAAAGGATCTCCAGGGGCATGACAGCACAAGCATTTTCATATAGGAAGAAAAACTCCTAAGTTTTTTTCAATGAATATACAACTGTCGAAGAATTTCTAATTTGGGAAACAAGAAATTATGACTGGCTGGGCATCTGGTTACAACCTATAATCTCAGCTACTTGGGACTAAGGGTAGAGGACTCCAAGTTCAAGGCCAGCCCAGGTAGTTTAGCAAGACTCTGTGTCAAACAAAAAGGGGGTGTGGGATTGAACAGTAGGATATTTAACACAGGCAAGGCTCCAGTTTCAATTTTCAATACAGCCTAGAGGAGCAGGCTGGAAGGAAGGTGGGAAGGGAGGGAGAGGGAGGAAAGAGAAGGGGAAAGGGGAGGAGATGAGGGAGACAAGGAGAGGGGAGAGGGAAAGAAAAGAGGGGTGGGGAGAAGGGAGAGAGGAGTGAGGGCAGAAGAGAGAGGGGGAGAAAGGGGCAGGGGGAAGGGAAGAGAAAGACTGAATACAGGTCATAAATAAATTGCATTCAGGTTCATAAACTAATGGCACAGAAGCGTTTGTCACTTAGATTCCTTGTTTTTCCTTCACAATGAAATGTTATTTTAAAAACAAATCTTAGAAACAACTTGATGCATCATTATCTGTTGCAGCACCAAATAATAAAGAGAGCCCAAATAAAGCTGTTAAAACTGGCATTTTACTTTATTTACATATTGGCAGTCTTCACTCTAGTTTCAAGTTTTGCTTGTTTCTTGAGAGAACTAATAATAGTCTAGGTAGTTGGTCCCAGAGAGGCTGACCATGTTAAAAAGATGACAAAATTCAAAGAAATCTCACAGATCTGCAAATAAAACTGAGTTCAACAGAGATTCACCACTGGGCAAGAAACATCTACATATGACAGAAATTGAGTAAATTTTCTAAAAGCTTTACACCTTCATGGTAACTTTCCTTTACTCTATTTTTATTCAGAAAAAAATGAAACACCTAACAAAAAATACTCACTATAAGGTCCTGTGCACATCATTGATTTTTTTTTTTTTTTTTTTTTTAAGTCCAAGTGCTACGCTTTAACTGGCCAACCTGCTGTAACATCTCAGTCATGGTATCATGAAATCAGACATTCAATTCCCAAAGTTGAGAAATTTCTAAGGAAATAACACATATCTACAGACCATGAGCTGAAGACAAAAGATTAAAAATTACTTCGATATATGTGCCATATAAAATTACATTATATTAACATTAAATCACACATTTCTCAAATTTATATGTATCACAGAAATCTTCTGGAAAAGGTTAATCTTTCAAAAAACATTAAATTTTCCATCTTGTATATCTTGCTTTCAAAGTTCCAGTGTTACAGTGAACATCCAGCCACCTCTGGTAAATTTTATCACACTTACATAAGATGCACCCACTATTATACTGTGATACTTCATGATAAAGAAGACACGATGAAGCTTTCCAAAAAGACCAGGGAAGCAAATACAAAATGCTGGAGACCCCATTGAACCTTCCAAAGAGGTCCATGAAATCAAAACACTTTTCAAAGTAATCCTAACAGTCTTCATTTTTTTAATATACTGACATTTGCACTGATTATGTGAAAAAAATAATCAGTAGGTAAAAGTGCAAGTACCTGAGCACGAATCAAGACAATGGCATCATGATAATTAGTTATGAGTTAACTATATAATTAAGTTAGTCATATACTAACGGGTTGGGGGACAGTTCGAATTAACAATACTCTTGATGAAACTTTAGAACATTTATTTTATTAAACTCTATCCTTGGGTAAATAGCTTTTGAATACCCTATGGGATAAAATGGTTAGTCCTGGTCCTAAAGCATATCGAAAGTCATGTGTAATGTTGTCTCTTGTGCTATTATCTGAGCTGTGAATTGAACTAGCCATTTTACGCAGAACTTAATTGTTAACTTCAACGAATCACTGACAGACTATGGTTATTCAGGGGACATTTCCTCTAAAATAAATGAAGTGTGCCTGTCACTTAAGGAAAACTGACAATACTTGTTGCCAATGATAAAATTTTACCTTTCAAAAAAAATTAGAATTTTGAAAAATTCCTTCCCATCATGAGCTCGACAAGCCTGCCAATACTTGAAAGTTTTTGATGAGAACAGTTATATTAACAGAAACATTTTAATCACTGCATAATAATGTGTCAACATTCGGAAGAATTGCATACTTCATTGAACCAGTATCTTTCAAATGACCAAAGCATGGTATTATAAAACTATGCGTCAGAATAACAGCCAATCAAAGTGGAGGACACACCCAATGGATTTTCAAGTAACAGGGAACAAGGAGACCTTTGATAAGGTTTCAGACTTTATATTCCACCTAATCGTTAATAAACTATGTTGTCAAATTTTGATATCCATCATTACCTGGAGCTATTAAAATACTCTTCAAGGGCCAGGGATGGAACTCAGTGATTCAGTGCCTGCCTGGCAAGTGCAAGGCCCTGAGTTTGATTCCTGGTACCAAAAGAGAAAATAGTAAAATACTCCTCAGCTATGTATTTGTGTAAGGTCAAACTTCCTTATATACTTCGACCAATGTGCCACATTGCAACAGGTCAAATACAAAAGCAGATATGAGACTCCCAAGTCCAACAATAAATGGTTTACAAGAATAAAAACCAGTGTCACTTTTTACACTAAATTTTCTAGAACTGGAAAGTTATTTTTCATAAACAATGCTATTCATATTAACATGTAGGTTTCATAACAGTATACAAAATTTCCCAGTTTTAACTTCTAACATATTAAATAACAATAGATACAACCCACAAAAGCAAAAGTTCTTTTGGGATACTCAATTTTTAAGTGTAAGTGGGTCCTGAGATCAGAATGTTTGAGAACAGCTGGACTAGGGAATTAAGATAAGTAAATACAAAACACGGGTTTTTCTTTTGTTAAGTCACACATTATTTCTATTTTGAGGGCCACTAACTCCATTGAAAAAGACAGCTTTGTTTTTCCTGAAGTACTAAAAGAGAGGTTTTTTTGTTTGTTTGTTGAGACAAGGTCTTGCTTTGTAGTTCAGGCTGGCCTCAACTCGCCATGTAGCCCGGGTTGGCCCAGGACAGAGGCAGGCTGGACCTTCCGCCTCTGCCTCCCAAGTGCAGGCATTACAGGCATGAACCATCATGCACAGCTTTGAAAAAGGGTTTTTGGAGTGGACAAGGAGCTACTTAGTATTGCCCTACATGGTTTGGTTAATTCTTCCTTGGAGTTAGAATTCATCTATATGATTTTGTATGGAAATATTCACAATTATGCTAAATACATAAAACACTTGAAATAACATTCAAAACTAGATTTTTAACTTTGACATGCACACCAAATAGTAATGTCACACTTTTTTTTTAATCAATTCTTTATTTAGGTAACAAGTTGGTTATGTTCACTGCATTGTATGAAACATCACAATATCATACTGGAAAGGTACTATCAGTACAGGGTTGGATCAGAGTGGACAGTAGGAACAATAAACCGTTTTGCATTCTTCATTCCCTATCTTTTAACAACCCCCCAAACCCAGTAAAGGGACAAATAGCTTGTAACACCATCATGTAAAGCATTTTAACTTACAAAGCTAAAATCTAAAGAATAAATAAAATATACTGTGGCAGTAATTCCTTTGAGACCAAAAAAATCAGATATACAATAAATCAAGTGATCAGGACAGCTGACTGTATTCAAATGTGTGGCTCTCCACAAACAGTTTCAGGAAAAGTTACAGAAAATACCATGAATTTCGTTTCACACAGGACCAAACTACACACAAAGGCAATTACAACTTACTGAAACACAATTTAAACATATATGAAAATGTTTACAAAAGCATCCACAACATGTAAACCATGTGTAAATGGATACATTCATGACCTCTGCCCCAGTAACTTCTTTTAGATAAATACTTAACTCTTCATGTTCGGCATAAGTCAGATTTAATACATGCAAAACTTAGAAGAATTTAAGAATTAAAGTTACTGTAAAAATAGAATTAAACTAAATAATCTTCAAGTACCTTATGTGACAACCACTCTGTACCGTGCCCAATGTTATAAAACGAAAGGTTACTGAACCCATGAAAATATCTCTGTAATATTTCCTTAGATTTAAAATAGATAATTTTAAATGTATTTATAGTAATTTCAATGTGATATTCTGAGCTTTTAAAATAACATAGTTAAAAATTATACCAAATTACACAAAACTTGTTGTATCTTAAAAGCTGAAAAAATTAAAACTATAGAAACCCACATGTAAAACAAAAAAAATCACAATTTACATTATAAAGGTAAATCTCATTTAAAAGAATTTGCAGCAGTGAGATGTCAAAGCAAATTATAAATAGGCATAAATTAATCCATTTGGTTTCAAAAGATTTTCTAGTAAAAGTTGAAGGATGTAGTTAGATACATGCATAAAATTTGTAAAGGTTTATAATATTATTGCCGAATATACTTTATCTTGAAGCAAGGCAACAATACAATTTGGACATTATCAGAGAACCCAGTTTGGTAATAACAGGTAGAATTGGAAAAAAATTAAATAACAATTAATAAATACATATTCTATAGTAAATTGCTCAAATGAAATTCCAAGCTATAGAGCTGCAGTAGGCTTCCAACTCTGTGAATCAAAAAAAGGAACATCTCATACAATTCTTTACTCTTACATGCTTATATGTTGTGTGCTCTGTTTTTAAAAAGCCATAATGTATCTTCAGAGTATAGCTAACTATATTCCCATGCACCTCAGGCACATTTGTTGATTTGTGGTAAAATAATTCCATTGGTTTCTAGGGTCAAAAGTTCAAATACAGATGTAACCATTATGCCTGAGGCTGGCAAAAAATACTGTAGTACAGGCAATGCTACGAGTGGCAATTATCAGAAAACACAAATATAAACAAATGATGGGAAATGCTAATGATTTTCTGCTCATATCACAAAACGTTGGGAATCCACAAGAATATTTTCCCCTTGTACTGAAGAAAATTGTGATTAAAAGTTTTTTCCCCCAATTTTCAGAATCAAAAGCATTTTAGAAGATTTATAAGGCTACCATGAGTCTTCTAGATCTCCAGCACCCTACAGGAAGAGAAAAGGAAGAATATTATTATTATTTACCTATACTACTTCCAGGTTGGAATGAATTTCAAAAGAAAACAAAATTAGGTGAACAAATTACCTGCCTTTCTTTGTCTGAAAAGGTACTTTTACAAAGAGGTGTGTGTACTGTATGTATGTTGTGTGTATACAGAGGTATCTATCTAATGTAGATCAATAACTGGTTGAGGTTTTTCTCTCTTCTCCACCAAATGCCTTCTTCTTTCTCAAAACACTTAAAAAAATATTCTGGCATTGGAAAAATAGATCGAGACATCAACTACAACACTTGAAGATTCCAAAATCTCAAACTATGGTAATTTAAGCAACTTTAAATACATGATATGCAAATAGCAAGAGGAAAAGTTAATGTTCTACAGTTCAAAAAATTGCTTTTTAAAAATTCCTCTATGACTAATATCCATCTATAATTCAAAAACGCTTTCAAAAAAGAAAAGATTTTTTAAAACAACCCATAATTTTTGCTTTAATATTTGATTAATACTTGTAACAAAAACTGACAATGCTGCAATCTTCAAAATGCTCATGTGATAACTTTCTCACGTTTACATGTCCCCACACTACCTGTTGGTGAATATTTTGTATCAAATGGGATAAAAAACAGAATTGACTTTGAGTAAGACTTATAGGTTTTACATTAAAATTTTTTCCCTTTTTGTTAATGAAAAAAGTTAAGTCACAAGTTTGCTAGCTTTAATAGAAATGCAAATGAATTTCTAATGAGTAGTTTTTCAATATCCCAAACCTGGTTGTGAAAAAAAATTAAAGAATAAGTACAACATGCATAGATTATTCCATATCACATGCTTTATTTGGACTTAAAATTTCATTCTAAACACTTGTTTGACATACATTTTGATATGTATAGTTAGGCTATACAGAATATACAAACCAATGCTATAGGAATAATACACAGGTTTTTCAAAAATTATGTTTCATAAAGAATACAAAGAAAAAATAACCACACATCCAGTATCTCACAACTTCTAAAAATAAAACTACAGAGATTTAAAATATAAACAAATTAAACAACACAGAAATTATCAACCTTGAAAGAAAAATTACACACCAGCATCAGTCATTCTTTGAGGGGCTAAAGTTACTAAAGAGAACACAAATCTATTACAAAGCTAATGATGAGTGCACTGATATATAAAATAAGAAGCAGTATAATTCTACATTACAAGTTTTTCCACAATGTAATCTCTTTAAGCAGTAATCTTTAATCCTATCTAGTATAAATTTACTGACTGTAATAATTGGCAACCTAATATCTGGCATACAGTGTGAATCGACATATAATTCCATTAAATTCAAAGTACTATAAATAGTTAATTTTTAAAACTATCTCGTAAAGGTGTATGCAAAGGCCTTTTTAAAAAACAAGGCTATATGAATATAATAAAACTAGTTTTTCCAAGATTCAAATAACAAAATGGTTATATAAATACACACATTATACTTCCTAAGTAAACCAAATCAAAGATCACAAAAATATTATCCCCAAAAAAGTCATATTTTGTCACCACTCATCTTTGTCCCTGCATCTTCATTAGAGCTGTCTAATTCAGCAAGACCACTTTCTGATTCAGTCTGGCTTTCCTGCATTGTCACTGGGTTTCCAGCATCGCTGTTCGAAGAAGTAGCTGCAGCAGCTGGGTCAGCAGGGCATTCTTCTCCCTCTACTTTAGCTAGCCTGTAACTAGTCAGCATCTCCTCCAGAAGTTGTCGGTAGTTTCCCCTATGATTAATTCTCATTTGCCTGAGAGCTTCCACCAATTTTCCCTGTGATCCACCTTCCTCTGCTTCATCGGAGGCCTTTTTTTAAGATTTAAGACCCCAGTGTCAGTAGACAAACCAGGATATCACATGTATTTCATAACATATTACACAAAATTCTCATTTTTCTACCAGGAGTAATGTAGTCTAAGCATGAAAACATTTTATCAAGTAAGTATCAATTCTTACCTGGGTAAATTAATAAAACCTTCTAATTATGGTACCTTGAAAGTTATTCTTAACACATTACCTTTAACTAGTTTATGTTTATTTCAATTGCTATTTGAAATGTAAAGTGAAATTTACTCCGCTTTTAGAATTCAATAACAACACAAGCATTTCCTAAAAGTGACTTACTTTCTAAAATATCATTGGCTATAATGAAAAGGAAATTAGACTTCAAAGCAAGAAAAAGGATTAAGAAAAGCAGGCCATCAAACATTAGTTTCTTCGTTTCTGCTAGATGCTACATAGGAAAGAAGATACAAACCATAAAACTATATGAATTAAACTAGATTTCTGGAAGAATTAAAACCCTTTGTGGGCAACAGTTTTATTTACTTTTATCTCTAAATGCAGTATTTTAATTTAAAAAAATCTAGATAAATGCAAATTATTTTTAACTACTGTAAGATACGAATATGAATAGTAAACTACTAAATTCTTTTGTTTTAATAAATTTTGGAAACTTACAGGTTTCTACAATAGCTATTTCATCTTGTAAGCAGAACAAGCTCTAAATCATCCACGCAGACAGTAATTAAGCTGATAAACTAAAATCAAGACAACTCTCCATCATATGCCTCCTTAGTGAGGCATTATAAAATATGATAATCCTGCACTCATGCCAAAAAATGTTTAATAAGAATCTAATGAAGCTAACTTCCCATTTATAGGAAAACAGCAAAGAGAAGACCAAATTAAAGGATACAAAAAAAAAAAAAAAACCCCAAAAAACAATTATATAAATCCAGAAAGCAGGCCCTCCTACAAAAACTACATTCAGATTCCTCAAAGTAAGTGCAAGGACAAAAAGTGGTGGTATGGTGACTAAAATCTGTATTATGTGCTTCGCTACTGATTTAACATGACTAGATCATGCTTCAAAACAACAACCCTTATAATCATTCTAGGTACAACTAAGGAAATTTTGACTCGGTATTACGTGATATTACAAAATTTATTATTAAATTTCATAGGTACAATAATAAGATTATGGCTATTTAGAAAAATGTCCTCATTTTTAAAAGTTACAATGTTTACAGGTAAACTATTATGGTGTGTATAATTTGCTTTCAGAGTTTAGCCAAAATATAAAAAGAGTGTTTATATGTACACACATATAAAAAGAGACAAAGCAATCATGCAAAACGTTAATTACTGAATCTAAGAAGAAAGTATACAGGTGTTCCTAATATTTTTGCAAAATTTATTATGTAAATAGCAAAATATATTCTTTGTTAAAGCTTGTTTTTTTCCCTCCAGTAGAAAAAAACAAGGATCCTTAAAGTTTTTTGTTTGAATGTATTCAGGAAAAGTAAAGCTCAATGAGATAAGTATACCCCATCACAAACCTTGTCGGGTCTTTAATTAGGTCTTCCAAAAGAAAACATTCTACTTTATGGGGGCCTAGGATACCGACTTTCACCCCAAACAAGCAAAAATCTTTCCCATTTTGAAGTCGTGAGATATTAAAATAATATCTACTTCAAATGAACAGTTAACTTGGATGTAAAAGTGAGTATCAACCCTCATTTCACATCACATTCACTTAAGCAGCTTTTAAAACTATACAGATACCGAAGTTCCAGTTCAAGATATAAGGGTACCAAGGGTACAGTGGATCTGGGTTTTTTTTTAAAGCCTCCAGGTAATTCTGATAACAGCCGTGGTTGAGACTCTCATACAGTTCACACTCTACTTAAAGAGTTAAACTTACTGATAAGTCTGGATCAAAAGTTATATTTGAAAAAAAAAAGTTGTATTTGTATTCTTTGAGTCCATTTTGGTGGGTTCAACAAGTATTTGCCAGCTGACTCCTTTATTGTGCAAGAATCATCTCCATTTCTGTGAATTGCTACAGTAGTAGCAGTGTATTAAAAAATACACTAAACACAAAACCAGTAACTCAAGAATACAAGAATTTATAATGCATGGTATTGAAAAAGAACTTTACCTAATAACCATACATAAAAGGAATTTTAACCTTATGACAAATTACATTTCCCCACTGTGCCAGACATAGGATGACGGGTGGGCTGAAACACCTTCCCAGATATTATGTTAGATTTTTTAAAATACTATTACATAATTCTTTCATGGGCTTTTGCTAATATCCGAAGATGAACCTATTATCTAGGTTCCTGCACTTTCTTTACCTGAACTTATGAAGTTCACACAGTACATCTATTTTTAGACATCTATTATAGCAATTACTCCATCTTTCGACTATTCACAAGTCTCTCTGTAAACTTTTTTTTTTTTTTTTTTTTTGAAACAGGGTTTTACTGTGTAGCCCAGGCTGGCTTTGAAATCCCAGCAATCCTCGTGCCTCAGCCTGTAAGTGCTGGGATTGCAGGGGACACCACCACAAACAGCTGTAAACTCCTAAAGACAGTTTCACATTCCTTTCTATATCCTCCTAACGCATAGGTAAGAAAAATTAACATTCGTGTATATTCTCATTTAATCCTCGTAGGTCCTCTATGAAATAAACTAAATGACTGAAATTATCATTTTTACCAGAAAGGAAACTAAGGCTCAGAGAGATCTGTTAGCTACCATGAGTGAGTGACAGAGCTCAGATTTGTGCACAGGTGTAATTAACCTCAATGTCCATCTGAATGTTTCCCTGAATGTATTATGCTAATAGTTTTTACATAAACGTGTCTCATACACTTAACATATTATTAAGGAAACATTGAAGAAAATAACTGCAGAAAATTATTTCATATTGAAATCTAAAATGTAAACATACAGGAAAGATTAATAAAATTGCAGGAAACTACCATTGCTGAGTTTTAAAAAATCAGATGGGATATTTAAATGTCATAAAAATACAGCCTTATAACAAGTAAGATATAAGAATATAGATAAACCAAGTAGAGAGTAAACTGGGTGAGGAGTATCTAAGCACATTTTAAAAACAAAATTTAAAAAATAAATCAATAAAATTTTACTTTTATTTTCAACAATATATATAATTTTTTAAAAACATAGCTCCCATAAGAAAAATTCTTCAAGTCGTTATTAGAACAGTAGAAAAAATTAAAGACAACTAGTTAAAAATGTTTTTGTGGAAACCTAGGCTCCATTTATCAGTTTAAAAACTCTTCAGAACTGAAATTCTCAAGTATGACAGAATAGCCATGTCTATTCCATTTTAATAACGTGAAAATAGAATATGGAGATTCTTTTAGGTTTAAAAGAGAACAATCTGTGCTGTTTTCCTTCCCTTCTCAAAAATCTAAATGCTTTAAAAAGCTTTTAGGTTAGTATAAATAAAAATGTATATTTAAATAAATCATAACTGAAAAGGAACCAGGCTTGAATGGTTTCAACAACTTTATAAAATGTTCCTCATTAAAAAGAAATATATTGACAATGAAATACAAAATGATTTCTCTCTAATGGCAGAGAAATGGGGTACAGTCACAATCTCTAAACATCTTATGTAGCATGAAATAAGTAAAGAGAATATGTTTTGGAGTTAGCTTCATTCATCTTTGTGATTCTCAGTTACATGTGTAAAAGAAGGGTGTTGAGACAACATATAAAACACACATGTAATACAACTTGGCACAGTAGGAGCTGGGTAAATATCAGTTTACCCTCAGAAAATCAACTTACAGTGTACTTTGATCAATGGTACAGTAATGAACCTCTGAGGGCAGAACTTAAGACTATAAATTCTAAAAATATACTTTCATGCCAATTAGAAACCTCTATTTTTAAAATATTAAGCAAACTACTATGAATAAATGTAAGTATTTCTTAGCCAAATAGGACTTTGCTCCTTTATGCAGTGCTGGGGGTGGACATGTACCTTGCATGTGCTATGCTACCACTGAACTATATCCCTCGCCCAACAAGTTATTTATTGAGGTCTTGCAACATGCAAGGCTATTGTAGGTATGGGGACTATACGCTTAAAAAAAAAAAATCAGATGAAATTCCAGCTCTCACAGATTTTATATTTTAGTTAAAAACACAACTAGCACTTTTGAAAAAGGAAAATGCTATGATCTCAGAGTTCTGCCTAATATAAGAGCAATTAATGACAAAATGTAGTTTTACTTTTTCCAGCAATCTTATGGCAGATGGGGCTATCTTTTAGGCAATTATTCTATGGGGGTCACATACTCCTTTGAGAAACTGATGAATACCACAGATAACCCCTTGATTAAGAATCACTGCTACATTTCATTTTAAAGACTAGGAAAATATCAATATTGTTTGAATGAACATGTATCAAAACACTGAACTAAAATAACATGTTTAGGGAACAACTTAAGATTTCGCTAAATCTTCACTAGACTTTCTGAATATATTTAAAATTACTTGATTACTGGTTTATATTCAATTCAGCTTTTTTATCCAAAGTTTTTAAATGTAAGAAAAATGAATGAAACCTTATTTCTAATGGTACTACTTCTATTTATTGCAAGACAATTCTAGCTCTGACATAAACCAGACATTTTAAGAGTCTAAAACAATCTCTGATTTAACTTGGAACATCATTTCTTAATATCTGCACAAAAAGTATGCCTGTTATTTTAAAAAGTTTAATTTTTATGATACTTTTCAACTTGTTCCTCCTCTTGTATTTTATTACACTTTGGCAAGGTACTAGGCCCTGCCATTGGGGCACCTGACAACATTTTTCATATTGCATTTATTAAGCAAACTGTGCCTAAATGGTTCCTATAATGGATTAAAAGTTAAGAATGTAATCAAATGTTTGCATTTTCTTCATTCTAAATACTTCTTTGGTATACTGAGTACATTTCTGCTACTTACTTAACATTTTTTAAAGGCAGTGATTATTCTAAAAGGGCTATAATAATGTTTCCCAAAACAGGATTCTGGGCTACAAAGTCAGTTTTTAATACTAAGTGAGGAAGTTTCTCCAATCCATATATTTGACTTAGCAATAATGAAATTTGGTTTGATTATTTCATCCCTATAATTACTCATAGCTGCTTTATTTTTAGCATCTTCAATCTATTACTGATAATGTTTCTATCAAAACAGACATGGATACTCCATTGAGCCTAACATTCTGTTATCCTTATATACATGGAAATATATTAGTGCTTATTAATTTCACAAAATATTGTGTTTCACTGTGGTATTTTCACACATGCATATGTTTTTTGATCATATTCATCCAGTGAGTCTACCATTCTTAAATTCTAAGTATTGTATTTCCTCATCCTAAAATAAAGTTCAAAAGGTCAGTAATAGTCCTGCAACCCAAATCCTTATTTTTCACCACAGCAATTCTCTGTGCTAGCCAAAAAATATGCTTCTTTTTGCATGAGTTCGAGGCCGGCTTGGGCTACAACGCGAGCGCAAGGCCAGCCTGGGCTACACAGTGCGACCCTGCCTCAAAAAACCAGGGCCGGGAGTTTGGCTCAGTGACTTAAGCACCTGACAGGCGCGAGGTTGTGAGTTCAATCCCTGGTGCCGCAAAAAACAAAAAAAAACAAAAAAAGAGAGTCATCTTCCTCATCACATTTCTGCCATTCAAGCCACTCTTCAGATCTCATCTGTTCTCTAAGAATCTGACTTTTTCTGTGTAGGTGAACTTCTATAGTCATCCCTGTGTGATTCATATGACAATAACCACATTCATCTCCCCATATATAACTAATCTGCACACCCACCTCAGTCCTTAAATTAAACCCATGGCCTCACGCATGCTACACAGCACTGACCCTCCCACTAAATTACTGTTCCAGCATGTACATTCTATATTATGTTATTCTTTAACTCTGTACTAAAGTACAAAAAGCATTTTTCTTCCTTGTATGTTTATAAGAATACACTGTATGTAGCATGAGTATAAACAGTAGACCACATCTCATTTTTATAATTTCCTCCCTTCATCAATTCTCTACATGGCAGATTGTCAGTGTTTAATCTGCTGAGGTTAACAGGAAGTTTATGTATTGTAACGGTTGATACACTGTGTCAACTTGAGAAGTTGAGACTTTTAACTAAGGGACTCAGCAGGGAACCAGGGTCCTTTCTTTGTAAACATCCTCATCTTGTGCAAGAGAAGGGCACACAGATAGTGTAAGTACTACACCTGCCCTGGGAGGTAGCCTGCTTACAATATACAGGAAAAAAAGAGCCCTGCTCTTCTCCTTCTTGCTCCTGTTGCTTTTGCTGTCTTGTGGGGCCTTGAAGTATTGCGCCATGATAACCTGCCCTGGAGCCAGCTGCTTATGGACTGAAACCTCCACAAACTGAACTAAATAAACCTTTCTTTCCTTGGTTTTGGGCATTGGGTATTCTGTCTCAGCAATGAGAGAAAAGTAACCAAGACAGAATTTGGTGCCAGAGAAGTGGGGTCATTGCTGAGACTGTACCTGATCATGTAATCCAAGAGCCTTTGGGAATGGCTTGTTGGAAGAGTTTGGAAAGGTCAGAGACACTGCACCTAAAAGAGGAGAGCTGGACTGCCATAGACTGTTCTGTATGGGAGACTCATGTCAGAACTCAGGACACCAGAAGGCTGATAGAAATCCTGCTGGTAAAGACCAGGTTTGGAAGATTTTTGCTGGGAAGGGCTGCATTGGCTGCTGGACTCCACACAATACGTGTTATGGCTTGGCAGAAAGTTTGTCTGCATTTTGCTCATGTCCAGAGACTTTGCCTGAGACTAAGATTAAAGGCAGTGGATTAATTAATCTGACAGAAGAAATTTCAAGGCAGTCAAATGTTGAGACTGTGGCATAGCTGTTGTTGGGGGTTTTAGCCAGATTTATGTTGCAAATCAAGAGCAAAGAGCCCAACAGGATGATTTAAAACATTGAGTTTGGCCAGAAAGAGAAGCTCCAATAAAGACGTGGACTACAAATATAGAACCGTGGAAATCTGTATTGCTGAGAAGGAACAGGAGAATAGAAAAGATGGCCTGAAGGCATCACAAAAAGCAGCAAGTCTCCACCCTTTGCAGCCTCAAAACTGTGATAGTGAAAAACTTTGCTTTGAGGAGTAGACACACAACACTATGTTCCAGAATGGTGGTGGCAGAGAAAATGTGTTCCTCAGAATTGGATTCAGAGTGCCCAGCGATCCAGGCACTCAACCCCTACAGCCAAGAGAAAGGGAAGCCTGGCTACCGCTCCAGCTGGCAGCAGATCTTGGCATCCTCCACGTGGTGCTGGTATATGCAGAATGCAAGAGTTTCAGGGTTAAGGTTTCCACCCCAATTTCAGAAGGCCTGGGAGGCCAGGCAGTGTGTTCAAGAGGGCAGTGTATGAAGCTGAGTGTAAAGTCAAAGGTGTAATGGAGACCCCAGAAATTTGGAGAAGCCAGGAACTTCGATCATCTAAGGAAAGCTGCAAGGAGGGAGCAAAATGGGCCTAAGACAGAAGCTGTGGGAGCTACAGCCAACCAAAAGTGCCATAGGGGTGGAATCGCTCAAGCACTTGGGAGCTCACCATTTGCCACAAATTGCTTCAGGTGCTAGACTTGGAACTATGGGACTTAATGTTTGCCTTGCTGGGTTTTGGACTTGCTTTGGTCCCAATCTTTTGTATCCCTGTTTGTAGTTTTGGGAATGAAAATGTTTATCTTGTGCCATTGCATGTTTATTTTCCTTTGTACAGGGGGGCTTGCAGCTTAGAGTTTGCTTTAAATCTCAGAGGAGACTTGGGATGTGGACTGTTCAGCACTGCTGAAACTATTAGGACACTGGCAACTCTTAGAGATGGACTAAATGCCATGTGCGTGAGTCTTTGGAGAGGCAAGGAAAAAAATGTGATGGTTCTAATGTAATACAATGTTGATAGACTTAATACTGGTTAAGAATTGTTAAACTTGTGTTATAACATTTAAGTTGTAAAACAGTAAGAATAAGCATGTCTTTGTATATAGAGACCAATTTAAAGAAATGTGTCTGTTTGCAAATTTGACAAGGGGTGGATTGTTATGGTTGACATATTGTGTCAACTTGAGAAGTTTAGAAGTTTAAGCACTTCAGCAAAGAGCCAGGGTCCTTTCTGTAAACATCCTCATCCTGTGCAAGAGGAAGGCAGGGAGATGAAGTGCTACACCAGCCCTGGGGTAGGGGAGGTTAGTCTGCTTACAATATAAGGGAGGAAAAGAGGTTTGCTCTTCCGGGCTCTTCTTGCTCTTGTTACTTTTGCTGTCTTCTGTAGCTCTTGAGGTTTGCCCCTGTGCCAAGCCACTCTGCCTTGGAGTCAGCTGATTACAGACTACAACCGCCAGAACCTGTGAGCTAAATAAACTTTTCCTTCCTTGATTTTGGGTGTTGGGTATTTTGTCTCAGCAATGAGAGAAAAGTAATCAAGACATATATAAAGAGAATTAAGTATGTAATCCTAAATTTATATAATAATAATAATCTTATTTAAAATAATTCTGATATCTTAAGCATCTGCCCTTAGTTTTATGGTCCTGTTTCCTATTTATTCACATTATGTAACTAACAGGTATTATTATTTTCTTACTTTTAAAACTTTAGTATACATAAAAAGAAATGTAGGGTTTTTAAGCATTTTTAAAATCTTTAAGTAAGAGTATCCTTAAGGGACAAAGAAATTCAACAAGGTATAATTTTTTTAAGATTACACACTTGGATTGTATTCTGGACACTTGAGGAAATAGGAGTATATCTACGACTTATAAGGAATCAGTAACTATCTGCATAGATTTATGTCCTCTGATCAGAATACTGTAGTAGATGCAATGTAGAATCGATCTACTTGAACAGGTAAGATTCTCACTTCTTCAACTCTCAGATTATCACTTTTTAGTTGTGTCAACAACCTACACTCACTTGCTTGAGGGTTCTCTTAATGCATCACACGATATATCTTTGTTTTTAAATTAATAGTCACAGTTTTAGATAAAATGCTTAATATGTTGAGGTACCAACTACGAAAGACTCAGAATTAATACCCTAGACCAATGATGGCAAACTTTTCAGAGCTTTCAATGATGTGTGTGCCGTACGTTCGTCACCACTGCTCTAGACTAAGATACTTTATTAGTAGTACTTGGCATCACTTATTCAACCCACTAACACTGTAGTATAGTACTTATGAAATCTTCCTTTCCACCAGTATACTTTTATTGCTAAGAAAAATAAATTATACTTATTGCTACACAATGATTGAGTCCTGGAAGACAATGCAACCAAGATGAAAAAAAATTTTTACTCAAGGGCCACTGTTTCTCAAGACCTGCCAAGAGGACCTGCAGACATGGAGAGAGTCTCTATTTCTTCTCAAGGAGTTTTACTACTCCTTTAATTTTCAATATGTATGCTTCAAAGACTTCAGTCATTTTATTTTTAGCTGGTCCAAAACTTGAAAACTTACATTTGTATTATGAATTATAAAAAATGGAATGCCACGTTAACTATAAAAGAAATTCTGGTATGAGTATTAAAATAAACTACATAGAAAAGCAAGCTGCAGCTCATCAATACTCATAGAGACAGCACAATAAAAGGTAAAGGGACAATGAGTTTTGCTCTGATGAAGCACAAACAGTGCTACAAAAACGGTTTATCTCAGGTTCAACATTCAGATAGCAATAATACATGAATACGAGAATGAAATTATACTCAGGTTTTAAACCAAGTACACAGGGGTAATTGAAAGGACTGATTGCTAAAATAATAATTCACTAACTTCTGGTACTAGCAGCAGCCTGCTGGAGAAACTGAGATATTTAAAAGCATATTCTTGTCTCAAAATCAAGGTATAAAGTAAAGAAGGAGGAAAGGAAGACATACAAGGAGGGAATAGGGATAGCCCAAATAAAAAGACCTGATGCCAAGAAAGAGACAACAAAGCTATACACAAAACAAAATCTTGTGTCTACTTCTATTTTAATATATTTCCCAAAACTTTTAACTGATTCTGTAAAATGCAAAACAGTAATAATTTATTATTGACCTTATTATGTGAATGGGTTCATATATAGTATTTATATTATAAAATTACTTCAAATGCTTAGGAAATAAAATAAAACTTACCCCATCACTTTCTCTATGTGGATTCAGTCTACTATAAACAGCTTCAATAACATTGCGCCTAACAAAAAAAATACAGCTATTAGTTTACTGCACTACAAACAATTTTAAGCTCATTTTTCAAATAATACTTTATTTTGAACTACACTACACAACTGTCAAACTAAGTATTGCCAAGAACACAGTTCCTACATTTCACTCAGAATTTGATCTTGCATAACCCATTCATTCTCATTTAGCAAAAAGAACCTTCACTCTGAAAGTATGACAGTTTTTTTAAAAATCTTTTTTAGGTAAAGTTTTAAAGTTCTTCAATACAAGAATCTCTAGGTGACATATACTTCTGATTTATATTTTTCCCCAAATTAATTACTTACTAATAGCTCAGTGGCAGGGCACCCTAAGTTTGATTTTCAAACCACAAAACAGCTTTTTGTTCTACTTACTTGCCAGCAAGACCTCCCCCAGGAGGTAAATTTGGGATATTTTCTGCAGACAAAATGCGCATGACATGGGCAAGATCAGGCATTCCTTCCTCACCAGACTTCTCCATAATTTCTGTAGTTTATAAAGAAAAGTTCCTTAATTAAGGTTGACAAATAACTCAGTAGTCCCAAAGAAATGAAAACAGATACTGTGTGGTAGACATATTTTAAAATACAAAAACAATCAATAACACTAACAAAGAACCATTGCAATATTACTATTCATAAAAGTAAAAACTAGAATTAATGTGTCAGCATAAGGGAACACTTAAGGAAACTCTAATATAGCCACTAAGCGAAACGGTTTAAAATTGATAAGAATAAATTCCAGTACTTGTTAATGTGTAGAAATGGGAAATTTTTAAAAGAATGATTATTTGGACAATGAAAAAACAAACTCCTCAAAAGTCAAACGATGGCAACATTTTTAAGACAATTAAAAAAAAACAGTATCCTAAGCAGCCCTCAAAATGTAAATCCTGAACATTTTACCCTCCATGCTTCATGAAGTTCTTCACTGCTACCCTTCACCTCTTCCCCCACTGCCTCACCTCCAAAGGCTCTCATCAGACCAGACTTCTCTTTCCTTGGCTTGGAACTCTTTTCAAGCAATTCAATGAACCCTTTTGGATGGTTAAATCTGTTCACTCTTCAGTTTCAACTGCTCACAGAGACTTCCTAACCAACCGTCTCATAATTGTTTACTTATGTTTTCCCTTTAGAAAATTTTGAAGTACTGGTTTCTACTAAAGTATGAACTCCAGGAGGCTTGTGTTGGTTTTTGCTATGACTACGATGATATATGAATGAATGAATGTAAGTAGAAAGTACTCACTACACATCTAATTATCTTAGGTTAAATACTATTTCCTGTTTAACACTGTATTTTCTCCCAGCCATCTGCACCTACCAAAAACAAAGGGCTGGGGATGTAATTCAATGGTGAAGTATTTGTCAACCATGTGCAAGGCCCTGGGTTTGATCCCCAGCGTAATAAAACACAACAGTTTTACCCAATACACCAGAAGCTTTTAGCTCATAAAATTGATTTAAAATTCTAGTACAAACTGCTCTTAAAAATGCCTTTTATAAAAACCACATTACACTTAAGTACCAACTTGAATTGATTTGTAATGGCTGCGTTGAAAAGCATTTTAAAATGCTCTGAATGGGTGATTACAATCAAGTTTTGGGGGCCAGGTGTGGCGGTGCACATCTGTAATTCCAGCACTTGGGAAGCTGAGGCAGAAGAACTGCCCCAAGTTTGAGGCCAACCTGGGTTACATACTGAGTTCAAGGCCAGCCTGGACTGCATAGTGAGACCCTGTCCTCCCAAAAAAACAACAAAATGCAAACAAACAAAAAATTATAATAATGTATTTGGCACAGGCTCCAAACATCATGTTACCGATCTCATTTTTGCCATATAGTATATACTTTGTAAAGTTACAAGCTACATAATAAAAAAAATTAAATATTAATAATCCATATGAACTGAATTGAGCGGAGCTTTGAGAAATTAAAATTTAGGTGTTACAGAAGACTCAATAAAGGCTACAGTTTGCTGGGGATATGTGTGCTAATCACTTAAATGTCCTATATATTTTGACAAAATTCTCTCCTTTGATCAAAACTAGGCTTTTGAGTCCTGATGAGGCCAACTTTGGGCTTCCTTCTCTCTCCTTGAAGAAGACAGTTTGGGGAAAAATCATTCTCCTTTGGTATCTGAACACCTTCATTAATTTGCCTCTCTGGCCCACTTTCACAATAACCCTATCAAATCAGTTCACCCACAAATCAGTGTAGCCACAAACTCCTTACCCTTCATGTTTTTGCCTAGCAATTTTCCATTTACTGACTACTACCCCACTTCTTTATTACAAAATCCCCACGTGTCCTTGATGAAGTCAGTTGAGTTCAATCTTTCTCTGTCACTGCAAGATTCCCATGCAGTGGTCCCTATATTTTTCAATACGGCCTCCTTGAATAAAGCCTGTCTCACCATCTTACCAAGTATCAGGCAAAAGTTCTTTTCTTTAATAATTTATTAAAACGATTCTCTACAGTGTTTATCTTTAGAGTCCATGACAGGTTAAAGAAGTCAAATACAATCGAATAACAAATAGCTGATCAACTAGAGAGCTCTTCACAAAAAAGCATGTGCTGCCAAAGCGAGCGCTGCTCTCTACAAAATAAATACTACTCGATTTCTTTCTGAATAAGGAACTAACACTGACAACATTCCTCCTGCCTAGTGATAAGCTAGAGCTAGAACCCACCACCCTAACATACTAGTTTATCAGGAAACGTAAATTAATAACAATACTGATAAGTAATTCCTCTGAATAACTATTTTATCAAAAGGAGTAAGTGCCTCTAACATAGTCTACACAGTATTCTGCCACATTTTCATCTTCTCATCATCCTAAAAAGCAGGACTCACTGAGACCAATACATAGGGTTCACATTGTTTAGGGTATACAGCCAGATAGTTACAAAACTGGAAAAATCCCCTCTCCCCAAACCTACATACATTAGTTCAAGATAGTAAATCTAGGCAGACAGATGCTGGTTTTTAAGGCTTTCTTTTGAAATAAGTTTTCCCTTAGACAATTGCAAAAGAACCATCTGAACAATAATAAGGAACACGTTCCCTTTTCTTTCCTTCTAATTTTTTTTTTTTTTTTTTTTGTGGCAATGGGTATCAAACTCACAACCTCACGCCTGCCAGGCAGGTGCTTAAGCCACTCAAACTCCTGGCCCTAGTTTTTTGAGGCAGGGTGGTACTATGTAGTTCAGGCCGGCCTTGCGCTCCCCTTGTAGCCCAAGCCGGCCTTGAACTCACAAGGCTCCTACCTCAGCCTCCTGAGTGCTGGGATTAAAGGCGTGTGCCACCACGCCCGGCTTTTCCTTCTAAATTAAAAAAGCAAATTATCTTCTTACCTTCAATTCGTGATTCCAAGTGCTTATCCAACTCTGAATCTTTTTTCACTGCTTCTTCTGAGACCTTGGGGGCATTTGAAAAGCAAACTAATACAATACTCATGTTATCTCGACTTCCCTGTATATTAAAGAAAGAAAAAGAAAAAAAAACCACATTTCTATGGTCTACCAACTTTCTATTTAACTTTTAAAGTTAATTACTTTAAGCTATTAACAGTTTATTTAATCATCCAGAATTTATACTTTCCAACATACTCATTTTTATTTCAAAGAAAATATTTAAAATTCAACCTAAACAAATACTGTGCCTATATATGGGTAGATCTGCAGTTGTTTTTGCATTTTAATTGTATGTAACTATTCTTACCTATCACCATTTCACAGCCTAAAAAATAAAGATATCTTCAATCTTTAAAACTGTTTCTTACTCAATATTACATATTCCCAAGAGAAGTTTATGCCTAAAATGCATCCTATTAAGCACCATAGAATTTCCTTGCTAATTAATCTACCTCAGAACAATGGTGCCACAACTCTATTGAACCTAATGTAGCGGAAAATTATTGATCGGCAGGATATCTGAGAAAGTACAATGAACAACTGCAAGCAAAGAAGTCAGTTAAGTCAAACTATTCTGAGGGTACAGCATCAGTGGGATGTGACTGGATGGCTGAGATACAATTATACAGGCAAACTTTTTGCTTTATTTTGGTTTTGGTACAGGAGATGAACCCAATGGGTGCTCTACTGCTGAGCTACATTCCCAGTCCTTTTTATTTTAATTTTGAAACACAGTCTCGCTGGGAGTTTGGCTCAGCAGCTTAAGCACCTGTCTGGCAGGCGCGAGGCTGTGAGTTCGATCCCCGATGCTGCAAAAACAAAAAACAAAAAAACAAAAAGAATACAGTCTCATTAAGTTGCCTATGCTGGCCCCAAACTTGGAATCCCCTTGCCCCAGCCATCCAAGTAACTGGGCTTATAGGCAGGCACTACCACACCCAGTATACAGGCAACTGCAAAAAAAAAGCCACCACACTATTGTATAGAGGAATCACAAATAATTTCCGGGTCTTTAGAGAGCAAGTAAAAACAGCTAATTTAAGGATAAATTTCACTGTAGCCTTTAACCATACCCTTACAGACAAATTATCTTAAAAAGAGGATAGTACCATGATTGTGAGTAATAAATGAAAAACTTCTTCTCATTACTTTTTCTAGAGCTATATTACTTTGAGTTTCTTAGAACACATAAAGCTGCTGTTAAAATGATTTTTTTCTATTTTTGGTGTTCACCCCTCTGAAAAGCTCAACCAACAGAGGTGGTAAGCTATTTGTCTGACAGTGGGGTTTGCCAACCCAAGTGAAAGTCAAGGCCATGACCCTCCAGACTTTGCACTTGTTATGGCCAGAATCTAGCTAGCATTATTTGGCTCAGACTGCCACTTACAAAGTTCACATAGCATAGCTGGAAAAGACATGCAGGCCTTCAACTTTTGCCTCCACTTTCTAACTTAATGGGAGGAAAATTTGAAAGCAGTGAGTATCAGGTCTTCAGAAGAAGACATCAAGTAAAGTCACTCTCCACAGACTCTTCAGCTTTGGTTAGAAGCCCCATCAAGGGTATATAACCAATCAATATCTAGAAAATCAGGATTTCAACACTGATCAAAGTAATTTCACTTCTTAATGAAACTAATCAAAACTTTCATGACTTAACATTAGAAACACTGTTTTTTGTTGCAAGAATATATATGTGTGTGTGTGTGTGTGTGTGTGTGTGTGCATGTGTGTAAGTTCAGATCAAGCAAAAAATTTCAAAGTCTAAAAATTTCAAACTACAGCATGGATATAAACATCATTACACTATTAATGATTTTTTAAAAAGCAATCACATGAATAGAGTGAACATTTAACATTTTTATAAGCCTAATTTCTTCTGACCATTTCCTATTTTGGTAATAATGGCAAGAGTACTGTTTAACAATTCCTAATCAAGAGGCTACACATCAAAGTTCCACTTGATTTTTATAAATTATAAATTCAATCTTTTGGAAAATCAACTGAAAAGACTGTTTATGGGCCTCCAAATATAGTAAAGGAAATAATTTAGATTTACACTTCAAATAAAAGTGATTTCACCAAAGCTGCTTCTATTTCTGTATAAAGATGCCTTTCCACTAAATCCAAAGTAAGTTTCAATAGTTATTATATAAATAGCATTCACTATAAAATAAAAACAAGTCCTTCTCTTTATGCCTCTTCAGCCTGTAGAGATAAATCATCCTTGAATAATCAGTATAAATTTTTTGTTAAGTTAAAAAATGAAACATGCTCATTAAAAAAAAAAAAAAAATTCCAGGCTGTGGACTGGGAGGTGTGGCTCTGTCATAACACTTGCTTGGCACCCATAAGGTCTTCCATGGGTTTGCGTTTGATCCCTAGAACTGCAAACAAAGAAAAAGAAAAAAAAAGCAAAAGCAAAAGAAAACACCTCCAGCTTGTACAACTGGACAACTAAAGAAATTAGCTAGACATTATAAAACTTAATTATTTCAGTTACCTTTTTACTGTTTCGAAAGCACAGCTGTAAACACTAAAAAAAATTAAGCACTATTAATAGGTAACAATAAATCAAACAAGACAGTGCTCTTGCCAGAGATAAGAATATCTAAATTTAATCAGAAAATAATCTGATGCTATTATTTTTAAAGTGAATGGTGCATAGTTACAAAGAAATGTCCAGGAACAAGTCTTAACACAGCACATGAAACAGATGGTGAACTAGAATTCTCTATCACTGTCAAAGTTAGTAAATAAGTATGTGAGAAGTGAACTGCCAATATTCATTTTTTAAATCTATTTTTAATCCTGGCACTCACTGTAGTGATCTTAGTTCAAATGCCAGACAAGCTGAAGGAACAAACCAAATTTTTATCTGCTCATAAAAAGATGAAGCCTATGACTACACAGAGATACTTAACATGTGGACATCCTATACACTACCTTAAGGTTCAGAGCTCTAAGATGTAAATAATACTGTATTTGGGCAAGAGATACAGCTCAGGGGCACAGCACCTGCCTGGCAAGCATGAGGTCATGAGCTTGATTCTCAGTGCCAAAACAACAACAACAAAAATAATGCCATATTATTCCCAATAATATCCTAGTTTTATGGGCTGCTGGGATAAAAAGCAATGAGATACAAGAAACAAGGGTGGCAGTGTTCAGTGATTCTAAAGTTTGAGAAGGTGTGCAGTGTCCAGTGGGAATACACATGTCATTAGTAATTAACAGTTTTTTTGTTTTTGTTACTGGGGATCAAACTCAAAACCTCGCACCCGCCAGGCAGGCGCTTATGCCACTGAACTAAATCTCCGGCCCTATTTTTTGAGACAGGGTCTCACTATGCAGTTCAGGCTGGCCTTGAACTCACTTTGTAGCCCAGGCTGGTCTTGAACTCCCAACGATCCTCCTGCCTCAGGCTCCCAAAGAATAAAATTTAAAAGTACCTTAAAAGTAAGTGCATTATTGCTGGGTGTGGCAGTGCATGCCTGTAATCCTAGTACTTGGGAGGCTAAGGCAGGAGGCCTGCTGTGAGTTTGAGGCCAGCCTGCACTACATAGTGAGATCCTGTCTCAACTCAAATCAACGCAATCCAACCCAACCCAACTGACCCCACCCCACCAAAAAACAAAACAAAACAAAACAAACAAACAAACAAAAAACCCACATTATTAGCCAGGAATAGTGGTGCAGGCCTGTAAGCTCAACACTTTGGAAGGCTAAGATAAGATTCCAAAATCAAACCCAGGCTGGGCAACTTAGCAGGACCCTGCCTCAAAAACAAACAAACAAACAAAACAACAAAAATGGTGGGGAATACAGCTCCACGTGAAAGCCCTGGGTTCAATACCCAGTACTGTCAACACAATTTGTTTTTTTTTTTTTTTTTGCCTAGGACATACAGACTCCCTAAGTTTGGATCTAATCACTTAATTCCTAGAACTGTTAGGTACTGATCTGGGCTAAGTAGTTCTGTGAAAAAATTACTTGGGTATTAGGGCAATAAGGACCAAGAAAGTATGCAAATCTCTACATTAAACTACACTGCCTTCATATATACTACTTTTTCAGTCTTCACCTCCTCTTCCTTTCACAATACCCAACCAGATGCCACTCTAGTATTATCTGTCTACTTTGGTGATATTTATGATTGCATTTTCTGTAAACTTCAACAGAAAAAGTACGCAGTTCAGAACTAAATTATTGGTGGGCGTGGTGCTGCACTCTTGTAATTCCAGCACGTGGGAAGCTGAGGCAGAAGAATCATCATGAATTTGAGGCCAGTCTGAACTAAAGAGCACGATCCTATCTCAAAAAAAAAGGAAACAATTACTCTGCAGAATTCACACTTTAAATATATTATGAATAATCTAGAATGATATTGCCTTCGAAAAATATCTCCGTCAATTTTATCTAATGATCAGGTCCTGTCTCATGTGTCACGTAAGAAAAACAAAGCAAGTTGCAACGTAACATGCATAACACAAGCCATCTCTGTGAAACAGCAAAACAGAAAAATTCTTCTTTTATGCTTATATATTTTTCGTGGATAACCACAGAACCATTTTGAAAATACACAGCAAACTCTGTACAGTGGTTATCTAAGGGGAACGAGACTGGAAAGGAAGATCTGGAGGAACACAAAGATGAGTAACTTTACCCCAGACACCCTTGCATTTATTAAAAAAATATACATTAACGTAGCAATAATTGAAAAAAAAAGGAAATGGTTTATTTTTGTTTGTTTGTTTTTTGGAGACAGGTCTTCCTAGATTGCCCAGGCTGGCCTCAAACTTGCAGTTCTCCTGCGTTAGACTTCCAAATAGCTAGGATTATAGACACATACCAGCATACTTACTTAGAAAAGGAACATTTTTAATGTCTCCCTTGGGGAACAGTATCTCAGACAAAAAAAGCATGCAAACACACACACACACACACACACACACACACACACACAGTCTCTCTCTCTCTCTCTCTCTCTCTCTCTCTCTCAGACCATTCTGGGAAATTTTATTACTACTTTTTTGTTTCCGTTTTGTTTTGTTTTGAGTACCGTAAATTGAACCCAAGACCTTGTGTCTGCCAAGCAGGATCCTGCAGCACTAAGCTATATCCCCAATCCTAAGAGACATTATCAATACTAAACTTGATTCAGAAAACTTTGATTCTAATTTCAGCTTCAACATTCATCAAGTGCATGATTTACAATTCTATGGTAAGCCACCACTGCTCCCTTACTTACAAATTAGAAATAATTTTTATTTTTTCACCTCAGAAAATTACTGTAAAGATTCATAAGATGTGTATTACATGTAAGGTATGAAAGGTTATGCAATTAGTATCTACATAGTTTATGCAACCTGAAATTAGCTGGCAGTGAACACCATGAATGCCAGTACTGTCACAAAGTGGGAAGGCTTCTTTTGTAGGGACTCATCTCTAGGATTACATATTTAATTTAAATGGGATATAACTTGACTAGAGTTACCCAACACCTAACAGCAATCTTAAAAAATTATCATTAAGAAAATATTACTAACTACCTCATGTAGTGGTTGTAAAAATTAAGTGAGTTAAAACTTGTGTATACTGCTTAGAATATCACATGGCTCACAGAAAACAAACTGATATATTATGGTTATTACCACAAACTTCCAAGATGTCATGAGTTAACATACAAAAGTGCTTAAAATCTATTAAGCCATAACAGGTGTTAGAACTGTTAGAAAATACTGACTTCATCTACATCTGAGAGAAACATCTACTTAATTGAGTCTTGACTCCCATTCCTCCTACAGAAGATCAGTACCTACTGAGCAACTGCTGAATATTTTCCACAGACTTTAAAATTCATATTTAATCTTTCACCCTAAATTTCAAGTGTTCACAGTCTAATAGTCAATTAACTTATAATACAAAAATTTGGAATGATGAAATTATAAACAACAGAAATGAACAAGAGATTTAATTTCATAACTTTCAGTAGCTACAAAACTTCATAACCCTATTATGTTTCAACCCAAACCAGAAAGTTTATCAAAACTGACATCAACTTGATACAAAGGAACTACGATGGTCAGCTACCACTAGAACTGAAAGGCTCACCAGCCTAAATAAACTCTGACTCTGCTACTATTCTTTCCATATTCCTGAAATTCCAGTACTCTGTCTACTGTCTTTTCACACCATCAACATGAATATTCAATTACTTAAAAATGATAAAAGCTATCAACTGAAGACATACCACCAGTATCATTTAAATTTCAGGTAGAAGGGCAGAGAAAACTAGCATTCCTTCAATAGGTAGCAGAGTACAACTAAACATCTTAGTTCAAATTTTAGATCTACTAGCTTTTTGACTACTCCCTCACAAGCAAGTTATTCATTCAACAGAATGCTACGGAGCCCTGAAAAACATACACAGCACAATACTTATTGACATGAAATATGTTGTTAGATAAAAGAGGTTGCAGGACAGCAAATACAAGTCTCATTTTTATAAAAACATACATATAGGAAGGCAAAAAACAAAAATCCTGGGAAGATATACACAACAATCAAGGTAGATGCCAAGTAGGTAGCAAAACTGTGAGGTTGTGAGTTTTCTGTATTATCTGGACTTTTCCTCATTCATTCATTCATTTATAATTGGTGGAAATCCTATTTTTAGTGACTTGCCAAGTAAAAAACTTATGCCCCTTTCATCTCAAAAAAAAAAATGCAGGTCAGATTCACTCAATTTAGAGTGCAAGGAGAAAGACATTTTGAGAGCCATTTACTATTTGATCATTAACGACTATCAATATATCTATACTGGACTCATCCAGAGAAGTAGAAATGACACAGTATGCTAAAAATAAAAATCAGAAGTACAGTCGTTAAAATGGTAACACCAAACCTTAAATTATCATTTTGAAATTTCTCTTTCTATTCTATGGAAAACAAAGAGGTATTTCACCATAACCTGGGTATTTCCACAGACCCAGGATTCTTGAGAAATTTTCTAGCCATACCTGCACTTTCCACAAAAACTTTTATAATGAAGAGATACAATGGTTTCAATCTAGACAGAATAAGTAAGTCAAAAGCCTCTTTTGCAGGCAATTTTGCCTTGATCTCTTTTCGGTCAGTTACAGAACACTTGCACACTCCAGGTACTTGCCAGACAACTCAAATTTTAATTACTTTCTACAAAAATCCTGTCAAAAATCTGCCTAGAAAACGTGAGTATTTTAAAGACATTTAAAGAAACTCCTAATTATGATACTCTGGTTTTTAAAAATATATTACTGTATCAATTGACAGAAAATTATAAATTTAAATAAATTAATATTCCCACATTAATATTCTCCATATTACATTTTAGCCTTCAGTTTTTAATCCGTGATAATAAAAACATCTACAAAAGATACCATCCATCAAGTCAGACATTTATTATTTTTCATTTGAGACAGGGTCTAGCTATGTGGTCCAGGCTGGCCTCATACTCACAAGAACCCTCCTGGCTCAGCTACCCGAGTGCTGGGATTACAGCTATGTGGCACCATGCCTGGCTAAATCAGGTATTACTTACATAACATTACATGTAAGTGTCTTTTAGATTTCATTGATTCTAAAGGCTACCTTTACTAGACAATGAAAAACAGACAACTTGTTTCATTGTTTGTCTTAGCTGGTAGGAAGATTGGAAATAAATTTTACTTAGGTGTGGCTCCCATATATCATCTGATATTTTATGTGGCTCTTGACCTTTGAGGATAACTAGTGCAGAATTTTACTATATACACATTTTATCAGGTGGCCTCAAAATAAGGTGTAAGATGGCTACAACCAACGTCAAGAGTATGAATCAATAGGGCCTGGGGTATAGCTCAGTGGGCATGGTGCATGCCTAGCAAGCAAGCGCAAGGCCCTGAGTTCAATTCTGATACCAAAAAAAAAGTGTGAATCAAAAGTCAAATATCTCTGCCAATTGCTATAAGCCCAAGTACTTAAATGATAACAAATGTACTAACAAATACACCATATATATTAAATTTTTGAGTTAGAAGGCCGGGATACAGGGCAGTGACAAAAAACAGTGGATTCATTTCTGATGAAGTATTTTCAAACATACAGGTCTCTAATGAAAATATTGTAAAGTTATTTTTTGTTTTTTTGGATTTTTTTGGTACCAGGGATTGAACTCATGACCATGCACTTGCCAGGCAGGCACTTGTGCCACTGAGCTATATCCCCGGCCTGCAAGTTTTAAAAATTTCAGTTTGCTTAAATGTTACTTACTGTGTCTTTTCAAAAGTAATACTGTATTTTAATTACTTAAAAAAACACTTACATACCTTATGTAAACAAGTGTCCACTACCCAATTGCACACATTTTCCAGGTCATCAGATACCTCAAGCCTAGATTTAACAAATTCACAGAGCTCCTCATTACTCATAACATCCCAGATCCCATCACAAGCCAAGATGATGAATTCATCCTCTTCGGCTCTTAAAATTTCATAAACCTCAGGCTCTGGAGACACAAGTTGTTCTGTTGGGCCCTTGCCATCAACACACTTGTAATCGTAGTCCCCCAGAGCACGAGACACTGCTAATGAACCATTAACACGCTGTATCATTACGCTGCCTCCTGCATTTTGGATTCGCTCCTTTTCCCGTGGATTGCAAGGTTTGTGATCCTGGGTAGAAAAGCAGACTTGTCCATTCCTATACAGAACAGCCCGTGAGTCACCACAGTTGATAAAGTAGATATGCGTAGGTGAAATCATAACTCCTACAGCAGTTGATCCACTCCTGTCCATCCCATTTCTGAGGTCTGAAAAGTTACGCATATATTCATCAATTTTCAAAAAGCCAGTTCTGATGCCATTCTTGACATTTTCCACTGAAGGTTCAAGAGCAGATCCTGATTTTCCAGCTGCCCTAAAGTCTTCATTAGTAGTGATGTGTTCCAACAAATGTGTCGAGCAGTAATTTGCCACTCGGGATCCAGCATGACCATCATAAACTGCGAAGAAGGACCAGTCTTCCAAGCCGTGAGGAATACCTACAACAGCTGTGTGTGCATCTTCCATTTCCACCCTCCATCCTTGCATGCTGCTCAGACCATATCGTAAACCATTCCCAGCACCATGAGCATTATGTTTTTCAGTTTTGGGTTTATCCAAAAATGCACCCATGTTTAGTAATGAATCTGAAAGAAAAAAAAATTATAGGTGTTAAATGTTTAGATTCAGCTAATATCAAGCAACTCCTATCTCAAGTTTACGTTTCGGTAATATCCTAACTTACTGCATGCTCCCCCTATCTGTTTCACATGCTTCTATAATAGTGGTTTTTCAACCTACCATGTTAGAATCAGACCAACTGAATCACTACTTCTAACGTTATCAGACACCAGTATTTCCTACAAGTCACTGGTGATTTGAATAGGCAGTTAGATTGAGAACTACTGTTCTAGGAGAAAGGAAAAAACAAGAAATTTGGTTAACAGTTTTTTAAATTTTAATTTACAATTCTACATAGTACAAGACTGAACTCTGGAATACTCAGAATGATGCGGCATCTTGTTCAACAAACTAAGTTAGAAAAGCTCCTAATATATTTCAGAAAGATCTCTAAAAGCAGCACTGAAATTAATACTTTCTCCCCTAGGTGATCCTAAACATAACTCTAAAACTCTACTAAAACAAAAACATTAATGAACTTTCACTAACATATGTTTCTGGGGTTTTTTGTTTGTTTGTTGTTTGTTGTTTTTAAAGAAGAAAGGGTCTCACTATGTTGCCTAGGTTGGCCTTGAATCCCTGGGTTCAAGTGATCCTCCTGGATCAATCTCCAAAGTATCTGGGACTACAAGTGCATGTTGCCCGGCCTCGCCCCACACATTTGGTTTTATCAAGGTTTCACACTGTACACCAATTTGAAAACAATATATTCACAATACTTGGATTGTTAAGAAGAAACATTACTTGGATTTAGTGCTAAAGAGTTTTATAATCCATGAAGTAGCTACCTAGTGTTGGTGGATGAAGATTTAAAATCCTTAGAATTGTAAGGATTACTGCCCCCACCACCCTCACCCAGCTCTATTACTACAGAATAAAGTGTTTCCAATTTTCAATGACTTCGACTAGAGCAGTGGTTTCTCAAAATCCAGTATAAGAAACCATTCCTGACCTTACACCCTCTAGCTGTGTGACCTGGGACAAATCTCTTAGTTACTTTACCTACATGTCACAAGATTACAATGAAGAATTGAGTTCATGTAAAGTACTTAGAACACTACTTGAAACACTGTAACACCATAAAATGATTGTCATCTGCTCAAGATGCAGATTCCAAAGCCCTACCCACCCCATACCCAAAGATTGTTTAAAACTGATCTTGAATGTACCTTTAAAAAACCTTGCTAATGGGTAAAACTCCTTGTTTAGCCTTTTGGTCTCTTCTCTCTTGAGTTTTACAACTATCATCCTGTGCAGTTTAGCCATACTTGTATGTAGTTTAGTTCCATACAATTAGCACTTTATAGTGATGTGAAGTACAGTATGTGTTACTCTAGTACTTTCTATTTTGCTCAGGATTACACTTTTAAGGATTCTCTATGTTTACAGAGCTGAAGTTCACTCACTGTACTGTACTATGTGTCTGTACCACAGTGTATTTACCCACCCCACTATCAGTTAACATTTGAGTTATTTTGTTTTTCTCTTCTTACTGTACACAATGTTGTTTTGAACAATTTTGTTCCACATGTTTGAGCTTTCTTATGTACTGAAACTGCCACATACTTAAAATATAGAAAAATCTGACAGATGATCTCCCTTACCAACAAAACTCACCAAAAACTTAAGTCATTTCCAAACATGTATTTTCCAACTGTTCTCTAACACCATTTTCTTTAAAACAATTTTTTAAAGCAACTGTTATCATTAAATGTAAAGATACAGAAAATACATTGCGTTATCTGTTTTATGTTATCCAAAAGTACCTACACACTGCTGAGGAATCAGGAACTCCTATTTTAAGTTCTACAACTCTTCAAAACAAAGAATCTTATTATGAGATAGCAAACCTCAGTGTACTTACTCAGTCACGTTCCATCTTATTTATAAGCACTGCAAATAACTCGCACTCTCTTTTCTTGTTTTTGTGAAATTAAGCACATTGATGCTATTCTGACAACTTTTTATACATTTGAGACAGGGTCTCACTGTGCAGTTCAGGATAGCTTTGAACTCACTATGTAGATCGAGCCAGTCTTGAACTCCAGAGACCCTCCTGATCCAGTCTCTGGAGAGCTGGGATTACAGGCCAGCTTCAGTATCTTTGCTGCAGTAATTTGCCTATGAATGATGTGGTGAAGGACTTTCACCTAAATGGCTATGATATTTTTCCTCCCTTTAAAGTTTGTTTTTAATTCATGAAGTCTCTGGCTCCTGGAAATACGTATCTGTCTAACATATCTTTGCTTTTTATACACAAAAAATAGGTTCCTACTGAAGCACAACTTGGCAAATAATGGCAGCCATGTTATAAACACCTAACTTTCATCAATCTGAAAGCAAATCTTTCACAATCTTATTTACTACATGTTTCAAAAGTGCCTTTTAATTTTTTATTGTACATCCAAGTATTAATCATTTTGACCAATGTGGGAAAACAAATGCTTCTCCAGTCATATGGCAACCTGTCTTCTACTACTCAATGAAGAACTGAATTCATGATTACTGGAGAAGACTTGTGATAGTGGTAGTGTACACCTGGGATCCCAGAATCCCAGCACTTGAAAGGCTGAAGGTTTTTAGATTTGATTACATAGCAAGACATATATAAATATGTAATATCCAACTATATAAAACAAACAATATAAACATAAAGTAAGATTTAAAGGATAAAATTTTCAACTATTTCTAGAAACACTAACCATGGTACACACACAGCTAGGTGTAGTGGTGCACACCTTTAATCCCAGCACTCTGGAGGCTGAGGCAGAAGAACAGACATGAGTTTGAGGCCAGCCTGTGCTACCCAGTGAGACCCTGTCCTTTAAAATAAAAAAAAAAAAAAAATATATATATATATATAAATACACACACACACACACACACACGCTTAACAATTTATTTTGATGATAAACTCTGACAAAGGCTTATTTTTAAAAAATCCAACTTCAAGACTGGCTGATTTGTTATCAAGCACACACATACCTCAAGGTTGCCCTCAGTTCACAATCAACAACCTAATTATATTTCACATTCATAAACAAGAACAAGACAGCACAGTAGGAAACCTTAGGACAAAAAATACAGTTGAAGGCTGGGCATGGTGGTGTACACCTGTAATCCCAGCACTCTGGAGGCTGAGGTGGCCTGGGCTACAAAGTGAGTTCAAGGCCAGCCTGAACTGCATAGTGAAACTCTTGTCTCAAAAAAATAAAAACAAACAAACAAACGAAAAGTTTAATTTTTTCAAATAGCAAGTGACTTCAAAAAGTAAAGAAAATGCATTTATTGTACTAAACATTTGTCACAACTGATCCCAATTCTACTATAACTCAAAATCAAGAACAGAACTATTTTTGTTTACTATAATTTGGACATTAATTATTTTTTAAATCATGTCCTCATTTACCCTCCAGTTTTGCAAAGTCATATCTTTCCTGAAAAGCCATATTCAGGTCTTCTAGAAATACTTTCCTGTTAAGCTTCATTAACACCTTTTAACCATCAACATTTAGCACTTGCTACTTTGAGTAATTAATGGCCCTTCTGTGTACACCTCTTATCTCCCTAAGTAGTAATTTCCTTTTTCTCCCTGCCAAAACAAGTTTAAAATAAATGTTAGATGATTTTTTAAAACATCAGTCTTAAAAAAAGAGGTTTAACTAAAAAACACTCTTATTCCCAATAAATGTAAGAAATTTGTTATTGTCACACTTCTCCCCAGAGCTGGGTAGACTCCCTGAAGGAAACACATGTCTTGTACTAGAAAAAGAAAGGGCTCAGGCAAAAACAAAATAAACTTGTGCAGAGAGGAACCCAGTTCTCTCAGACAAAAACTCCTGGAGGTAGAGCAGCCAGGATCCTAACACACAGTCCACCACAATGAACCAATCCCAGAGTCACGTTAGACAGACGAAGTTGTGCATTTCAGAATATGAGCACAGACCAGACTACGTACTTGGTTATTATCCCCCACCTTTAATAATCATGAAAACTTATCTCAATTATCTTGAGTTAAATCAATGGGAGAAAGTCTCAAGCCCTTATCTGATAGGACACTGGAGGTAAAATAATCTAGGGTCCCCCACAAGGGCAATAACTCTTGGTTTTCACAAGAGAGCTGGGAAAGAAAAATCTTGGCTCCTATCTGTTTGGACCTCAATTTTTCTGTTTATCTCATTTTTTTGAGACAGTGTCTTATAAAGTTGCCTAAACTGGCCTTGAACTTACAATACAGCTACCTCAGAATCTCGAGTAGCTTGGATTATAGGGACACACCACCAAGTTCCCACTACTCCTTTTATCAACAAATTCTTTAACCATTCTGTATAGCCCTTTTTTGTTTTCTGGTGGTACTAGAGATCTAACACAGAGCCCTGAGGATGGTAGACAAGAGATGTACTACTGAACTAAAGCCCCAGCCCTTTTTATTATTTTTAAAAATTTTGACACAGAGTCTCAATAAATTACCAGGGCAAATATGAACATATGATTCTCCTGCTTCAGCCTCCCAAGTAGTTGAGATTACAGGAGCATGCCACCATGCCTGGCAGTGGATTTTTTTTTAAAGCAAATAATGGTTTATTCACTAAACCCCCAAGCCAACAAGTCTCACAGACAGGCGAAGAGCTGAGCTCACCGATGCCTACTTTAAAAGAAAGCAGAAAGGACTGGGGACGTAGCTCAGTGGTAGAATACCAAATGCCCTAGGTTTGACACCAGTGTGCCCATACCCACCCACACACATACGCATGCACGCGCGCGCGCACACACACACAGCAGATGGGCAAACACAGAAAAATTTTCTTAGGGGTTGGAGATACAGCTCAGAAGCACAGTGCCTGCCTGGCAAGCATGAGGCCCTGAGTTTGATTTTCGGTATCTCCCAAATTTTTTTTCTTAAGTTCCAGGGACCAAACTAAGCAGAAAAGGACATATTTAGAAGAGAAAAGTACTACATTAGAAAATAAAAATGTACAGAAGATGGTAAAAAGGGAAGCAAGCAAACTCCTATTTGAAAGATGAAAGTATTCTGAATTCATGAAATAACAAGATGTTATGAAGAGGAAAAAAGAACATTCAGAGCAACAAAAGCACTCCTGAAAAGTAAAAATACAATTTGCAAGTCAGGCAAGGCGACACATGCCTGTAATCTCAGCACTTGGGAGGCTAAGACAAGAAGGTTGCTCTGAGTTTGAGGCCAGCCTGCACTACATAGTGAGTTCAAGACCAGCCTGGACTATGCAGCAAAACACTGTTTTAAAAACAAAAACGTCCACAGAAAATCAAAGGGAAAAAATGTTTTTTAATAATCTAAACATTTTTCTGACTGAATAGGCATCAATTTTAATACTGAAAGGGCATGTCCCGTGACAAACATAATGGATAAA
This sequence comes from Dasyprocta punctata, assembly GCA_004363535.1. NCBI lineage: Eukaryota > Metazoa > Chordata > Mammalia > Rodentia > Dasyproctidae > Dasyprocta > Dasyprocta punctata. Next base: position 55,918 of record RJWM01005719.1, read on the forward strand.
AATATATAAGATACATTATCAAAAATTTCAGAACACTGGAGATAGGGAGAAGATCCTTTAAGCTTTGAAAGGAGGAGAAAAGTTTCATACAAAATCTCAAGAATCAGAATAGCACCTGCCTCCAGCAGGTAATAAAATGTAGTCCTCTCACGAAAGGATAAAGGAGAAGCTGTCAAGAGAGTAGAAAAGAAAAGGGTAGTGTAGTGGGTTAAATCTCATTTTCTATAATTTCCATTATACAGAACTCCTAGAATGAAAATTCAAGAGGCAGCAATAGAACCATGTTATTTAGAGATGGTGAAGATAAACTTGGAGTCAACTGCCAGGCGTTCCAAAAAGTTGCTTCTGTGCTGGGCTTGGCAGCACACACCTGTAATCTCTGCACTTGGGAGGCTGAGCCAGGAGGACTGCTGAGAGTCTGAGGTCAGCCTGGGTTATGTACTGAATTGAAGGCCATCTACTGAGATACGGTCTCAAAAACAGACAAACAAAAAGCCCCAACTAACTGGTTGCTTCTGAGCAAACTCCTCTAAGGATAAGGCAAGAACTACCAAGACTTGTAGGCTCATTTGACTCGTTAAATTAAGTGAATGTATTTTTAATTTTAAAACACTATCAACCTTTTTTTTCAAGACAAGGTCTGGCTATAGCCCAGGCTAGCCTTGAACTGACAGTGATCCTCCTGCCTCAGTTTCCAGTGTACTGCAATTATAGGCATGCACCAGCATGCCTGGCAAACACTACCAACCATTTTTAAAAAGCATAAAGTACAATAGAACAGTACATAATAAGAAATAAGAAACTAATTTATACTCCAAGCTAATTTCTCCAATATAAAAAGATTCTATATTTCAATCAGAAAATGATCAGTGTAACAGAAAAATGGACCAGAAAAATCTCAATTTAAAACAAACTTCATTTTATTTTATGTTTATTTGTTTTTTTGGCGGTACCAGGGTTCGAACTCATAACCTTGTGCTGTAGGCGCTTAAGCCACTGAGCCAAACTCACAGCCCTATTTTTTTCGAGGCAGGGTTGCACTTTGTAGTTTAGGCTAGCCTTGCTCATGTTGTAGACCAAGCCAGTCTCAAACTCACAACGCTCCACCTACCTCAGCCTCCCAAGTGCTGAGATTAAAGGCATGCACCACCACACCTGGCTTAAAACAAATTTTAAATTATGCCAAACTTTACATTCTTTTGTAAGAAGTGAAAATTAATATTACATTATATCATTTTTTTCCATGTACTGTATCGGATAGGCTTCAACAGACTGGAACAATATCAGTGGAAGGTAATTTAATAAAATCTATTAAAACTACATTTGCACATATCCTTCAACCAAAGTCTAAGAATTCATCTTAATCTCACATGTACAAAATGGCTATTATATTATTATTAGCAAAAGTAAAACATGAAACAATACTTGTGGGCAAAGCAGGAGGGGGATAGGGATGCAAAAGAATTAAGATGTGTGAAGTACATGTACTAACTCCCCACAATGAATATAAGCATTATGTGCTGCAAACATGTACTAAGAAAAATCTAAAATGAGACAAAATTTGTAACACTCATTTGGGAATTGATTATTTCATGCTAAAATATATCATGTAAAACAGACAAAACATATATTTGTATATATAGGTATTTTCATTCTCTGAAAGTGTAGCCAAACTAGAAATTTTGGAAAAGAAAAATCAAAGACGGGTCGGGCATGGTGGCACACGCCTTTAATCCCAGCATTTGGGAGACTGAGGTAGGAGGAGCATTGTGAGTTCGAGGCCGGCTTGGGCTACAACCCAAGCACAAGGTCGGCCTGAGCTACACACGTGCGACCCTGCCTCAAAAAACCAGGGCCGGGAGTTTGGTTCAGTGACTTAAGCACCTGTCTGACAGGTGCGAGGTTGTGAGTTCAATCCCTGATGCTGCAAAAAAAAAAAAAAAAAAAAAAAAAAAAAAAAAAAAAAAAAAAAAAAAAAAAAAAAAAAAAAAAAAAAAAAAAAAAAAAAAAAAAAAAAAAAACAGAAAAGAAAAAGAAAAAGAAAAATCAAGACACTGGGAGACACAATTCTCATTACATACCATTTTGTAACTTTCTCATTTTAACCATGTGAATATAATTAAAACTACTCAAAATTTAGTACCATTTAATGACTATTATTTCAATTAGGAAAAGTTTTTTGATTAAATCCCTTTGTAGCAGTCAGAACCTATAACCCATTAAAAAGTCCCAAAAGCACTGTACTAAGTATCAATACCTAATTGATACTTGAGGCGCATGTTTTTTACTTAAGATTTTAATTGATATTTAAGGTTTTCTCTGCAAACAAATTTAAGAAACATATTACCCAGATTGACAATGTGAGTGTGCCACTGAGAACCAACAAACACATTCTATCTTTCAAAATATACTGTCCTTTCCTTGAAGAAGCAAATCCATTAGTGAATTTCGCTATTACAGTACTATGAAAAGCATGAATTCTACACTCAGTGGAGCATGAGAATTGGGAAATAAAGGCCTTTAAAAGTCAGCATCGAACAACCATACATTGTATCAACAATTCATGAAGAGATAAATATGTATCATAATAACCAAGGGAAAACTTCCCTCCTAAAAAGTTTAGACTAAATATTTAGAACTAGACTAAATATTTAGTGCTGCTACATTGTAAGTTCAAGTATCAAATTCTACCTAATGGAATTGCAATTCTGTGAGACTAAGTGAATAAAATTCTTGTAGTAAACATTTTATGATTTTGAAGAAACAAGATTAACAGATACTTCCCCAGACATCAGTGTAAATGCTGTATGATGAAGCATGTTGGCAAAATTTCAAAATGGCTGATGTCTTACAAAACAGCTTTTAGTCTGAGACAACCCCACCCAGTACAAGCACACTCTCAAAGAAACTTGATACAACTTCACTATTAGTGAAGATTTTGATCACCAACAAACAGCCACAGGAAAATACAAAACAGTTTTCCCATATGGCTAACATTATTCAGATTCAACATTACCCTAGAAAACCCCCAAAACAATAAAGGCTGACATTTATATAGTCTCTAATATAACCAGGCACTGAAGCCTACATTAACTTCATCTCTGTCAACTCATTTGATTTTACAACACTCTTACACAATAAATAGTATTGCCTTCATTTTACAGATCAAGGCCCTTAGTCACAGAAAAGATGAGCAACTTGTCGAAATAGGCAGCAAAGCTGTTCTAAACCAGCTTACCTGGCTTACAGTTCATGATCTTAACAACCAACACACGCTATAGTAAATATTATAAGTGTGCCAGCTTTTTTCTCTAGAGACAAATCTAGAGAAACTTTGTTTGAATACAAAGCTCTCTCAGGCGCAGCCCCTATTTTTTCTTTCACACATACTACTTATTTCACTAGCAATTCTGCTTTCAAATATAGCCCAGGTCAGTCCACTTCTCTCCATCAGAAGTTCCACCATTCCAGTGGGCCACCTGAAGTCATCATCATCTACTAAATAACCTCTTAACCAGTAGTCCTGCTTCTGCTTCACCTCCCTTTATCCTCCAGAATGACTTGCTTTTGAATGTCATGGAATTTTATCTCTTTTGACTTCCCATTGAATTTAGAAGAAAACCCAAACTTATTAGAGCCCTCTGTACTCCGACCTCTGCTTACTTTGTTAACTTTACTTCCTGTAACTCTTCTATCATCATTTACTGTTTTCTTGCCACACTGGCCTTCCTTCTATTCCAAGCTTGTTCCTCATTTCTGGACCTTTTTTGTTGCTGTTATTGATGTTGTTGTTTTTGTTGTTTTCTCTTCTAGAATCACCCCCATCATCCACCTGTAGAGCTGCATGGCTGACTCCTTAATAGCGAGATTTTAACCCAAATGTCAATTCAGAGAAACTCTTCAATCTTAAGTATTCTCCTAACACCATCACATCTCATCTGTACTATTTATTTTTGGCACTTTTTTTGGGTGGGGGGTCTTTCTGAGACAGGGCTTTGCTATGCAGTTCAGGCTGGCCTCAAACTCGTGGCAATCCTCCTGCTTCTGCCTTCTGAGTGCTGCGATTATAGGCATGTGCCACCATGCCCGGCTTGGAAAATGTCTTTCAATAAATTCTTTACTCTTTTACCTTAATGAGAATGTAACCTTCCATGAAAAGAGGAATTTCATCTGTCTTGTTCACTATCAACATTAGTCATGACACAGTAGCCACTAATCATGATACATAGTAGGCACTCCATAAATACTTATGGCATGCATAAATGAACAGCAAGTGAACTCCAAATGAAGTAGCAGGCTTACCATAAAAAAATACACATTTTACAATGCTCATGTTTTAGAAGGTTTGCTGGAACTAAAAATGGGTGAATCAAGGCTCTCAACTCAAGCTCATTAAAACTGAAAAGCACAAATCAAACAGTACTGATTAATATTAGTTCAGATACCTTACCTGCCAAGCATACAAAATATTGCACTTAGTTCTGAGAACCGCATTTTAACAGGGAAATCAATAGAACTAATACGTAAGCAGATAAATGAGAATAGGATAGGATCATAAACATCCTTCTTTTTTTAAAAAAGTTGGGACTACTAATTCCTGACAGATCTGATGGCAAACACTGAATTCTTGTAAAAGAAGAAAACGCTTATTCACTTATTACAGAAAGCACATAAGGAACCTCACCCCTATGACATTTTTAAAAAGATATTGTTATTTACTAAAGAGGTGAAGGGACAGGATGGAATTGATTTCAAAACTGAAGTACATACAGTTGTACTTCAATCACTCAATTAACAAAAAACTTACAAGCTGATTCTCACCCTCTCTGATTTATAATTTAAAATTTTCAAAAAGGGGCTGGGGATAGAGCATGTACTTAGCTTAGGCCCAGCAGGACAACTCTATCCTAGAACAAATCTACTGTTTACAAATATATGAAAACCCATACACATTACCTTACTATCTACTACCATATAAAAATATCAGTGCCAGGGCTGGGGATGTAGCTCAGTAATACAGCAAGCCTGAGGACCTGGTTCAATCCCTAGCACTGCAAACAAAAACAAAACGAAACAAAAGTACCCTTTCCAAGTTAAAGTCAGAATAGCATATGGGAAGGAAAAAATTAACAGAGAGGAGAGCGGAGGGGAATAAGACAGAAATTGTGATTCTGCACTAAAAATGACGAATTATTGCTAGTAACAGTAAAAAAACCATAAATGGTACACAAAAAATAAGAATACTTGTATTTAAAAATACAGGCTGGGGATGTTGCTCAGTGGTAGAGCTCTTGCCTTGCACATACAAGGCCTTGGATGTGATCCTCAGCACCACAAAATATAAAATAAAAAAATAAATAAAAATGCAAAATTTGTACATACAGAAATATACCAAAATCCCAAAATGGCTGCTGTGAGAGGATAAGGTTATGGGAGTTTACACAGATTCAAAAATACCATTTTAATTGGCAGTATCTCAATAATTGTTAGAATAAGAGTGACAGGTACACAGGGGCTCAATATATACTATTATTTCTACCTTTATGTCTGAAATTTTCCATAACAAGAAGTTAGTTTTTTTTCCTCCAACTCTCTCTATATGTTCTATCAAAACTAGGATCACCTCTTCCTGAGTTATCACTCTTAAATACTTTGGGTCACAAAAAAATATAAATTGTAGGACATGTAAAGAAAAACTGCCCTGATAATTTCATTCCTTCTTTATTCCCTTATCATTACAAATGCCATATAAAACGCCCACTTTTACTGGTCTTATGCCCAAAGGGAAGAACCTTAAAATCTCAACAGCATGATGGGGCAGGCTGTAGAGGGATTTGGTATGAAACCACGCCTCTGCAGGGACAACTAGGAGACTCACCTAACACAGTTAATTGTTCTCCTACCTCTTATTATTGCCTTTAATTTTGCACCACAGGCTCATTATAATGTGCAAGCACAATATGCTTTTTATCTTATTCCAGGTGTGAAGGAATAAACAAATACTTCCAAAGTACTTGTTCTTTTTTATTTTTTTGACAGGGTCTCCTGTGCTAGCCCTGAACTGTGTTGAACTATGTTGCATAGGCCAACCTCAAACTTGCCAGGATCTCCTGCCTCAGTCTCCCGAGGGCTGGGATTACAGGTGTGCATCACCATGCCCAGCTACGACAGTGCTTATTCTACGGTAGGCACTATTGCAAATGCTTCACAAACTTTAATTCACTTCAACTCTACCCTTGAAAAACAAAAGAGTCAAGCAAGATCTTAAACCAAAAATCTTTCCACAAGTTACTTACGGTAGTGCCTGCCTATAATCCAAAGTACTCACAAAGTACTCAGGAGGCTGAGGCAAGGGAATTGCAAATTCAAGGTTAGTCTAGGCAACTCAGTAAGACCCTGCCACAATACAAAATGAAAAGGGCTGGGGGGTGTGGTTCAAAGACAGAGCACTTGCCAAGCATGCAAGAGGTCCTAGGTTCAATACTCAGTACTGTTATGTAAACAAATCTTTAGACAAAGCAAACCAGCAAAACTTCAACAAAGACATTCAGATACTGCACAATTCTCTTTTCTGCAGGTGGCACACTTTCTGGTAGAGAAAACTGGTGTACCTTGCTTAAGAACTAAATAATCTGTCAATTCCACCTGCTTCATATAAAAAGGATAAGGTGGTGTCAGAGATGCCTCAGGCACATTCACAAGACTACTGTGTTGTTCTTTTGACTAAATAAGCAATATACCTTACAATAATGATGCTTTTAAAAATAAATTCTATATACCAGGCACTGCATTCAGATATTGATATATACTGTACCACTTAATTCTATTAACAACCTAGTGAGGCTAGCACTCTCGGAGTCTTATTTCACAACTGAGAAAAATAAGACACAAAGGAGCTTACTAGAAAACCTGATGAAATCCAAAATAAAGTCTGAATTTTAGTAAAAGAATAGCAATGATATAGGCTTTAAAGTTTTGACAAATGTAGCACAGTAACATGAGAACGTAACAGCAAGCTGGGTAAGAGGTAAGAGGCAATTCTCTACACTATCTCTGCAACTTTTCTATAAATCTAAAATTATTTGAACATTGACCATTTACTTTAAAGATGAGAGGCAAAAAGAAAGCCTTAGTTAAGTCATTTCAACCAAAGTGTTGGATAAAAAAACAAGGGTACAATGTTCATGGAAATCCCTCCATCTTTGGTTTTGCCAATCCTACTAGGGAGGTTGAGAAATGGACCCTAAAAAATACCATGATTATATAAATAATTGTACACTGACCCAGTGATTCTATTTCTGAGAAATTATCATCCTTCATGACTGATGGTAGATCAAACAGATTTTCTTTATTCAATGGACAATCTGAGAAACCAAAGTAGTACTGAGTGCCATCCAATGGAAAGGCAGGCTTGTAAATACATTCATGTACCCTCATCTACATTACTCACCCTATCTGGCACCACGTGGCTTCTGGCTCTTGCCCAGCATCAAAATAATCATGTCAGCAAGGTAAACACTTTGAATGCACTCAGACACCAAGGCACGCATGACACTACAACCAAAGACACTCATGAGATAACTTCCAGAACTGCTTCAGAAAGTGGCAAAAATGATGGGATAAGTATGTGAAGCAAGGGACAGCAGTTACTCCTGGGGAAGAAAAGTGATGGTGCAGTAATAGTTAGATAAAACCGTTAACACTTTCTTTCCTTTAGAGAGAAGTTCGAAGCAAATACCAAAATGTTAGTATCTGTTAAATCTTAGTAATGGAAACATAAGATCCTTAAGGATCAATTTAAATTTTCATGCTGCAACATTATTCAAGTAAGCCATATATACCAATTTAAAAATTGAAGTCTCAGTAAAATCTCATTTCAATACAATAGCTCTATACCAACTTTTCTCACTATTACCTGTTCCTTAATACCTATTTCCTTGCCCAAACATTACAGTAAAACTCAGTCAATCCTTGTCCCCCAAAAGGTACTCGCTCTGCTCAAAGTTAGAGTGTGAAAATGCTATGTAAACACATATGTAGAACAGAAACTGTTTAGTCAAAATAAATGTCACTTCTGTTTTAACAGATGCCTGGTCTAACACTTACAAATAAAAAAAAAAATCAACTCATTTACATTTATCTCCTTACTAAGTTTTCTGGGAATTCTTTAAAATTACTTTCAAAATAAATGGGAAAACTTGCTTAAAAAACACAAAAAAGCAAAGTGGGTCACAAATGATACATGAAACTTTACGTTTTAATACTGCCTCAAAATCAAAGGCATCAAATTCACACTCTTACCAAATAACAATCTATACTCAAATACCCTACTGAAACTTAAACTTTTTTTTGAAGCTTAAATTTTTGTGAAAAATTGTTATGAAAATAATCATCCACATTACCTTTCTGATAAAAGGGTTTCTAGTTTAAGACAGATGGAACACAGCCATTCCTTTCAATAATCCATCAAAATGTTAGCGAAGGAATCTTTTAAATGTTTAAAACGTGAAACAGCAAAAAGGTAAAAGAACACAGAAGAGCAAAGTAAGCCACTGAAAGGCAGGAAATATTAAAAAATCTATGGTACTGCGAGTTCAAGGCAAGCCTAGGCTACATAGTGAATTGAATGCCAGCCTGAACTATATCACTACATATCAAGACCCTTTCTCAATTTAAAAAAAAATCCATAAAGATCATATACATATGTGACTGGCAAGCACGAGGTTGTGAGTTCAATCCCCAGTACCAAAAAAAAAAAAAAAAAAAAAAGGTAGATTCACACATGAAGTAGATGGGAGCATGGTGATGAATGAAACAGAATGGAAGAAAGATCAGCAATTCAACAAATCAAAACTGGAGAGGGAATTCGAGACAAAATGAGAACATGCGCATGGTCATAGTAAATGCGAGCATGCACCAAACAGAAGGCGAGAAAACTACTGAAAGTTATAGAAAATCATCAACCCCAATCTCAAATGTTATTTTTTCAAGATATTGAAGATAAATGTTTTATTCATATTTAAGAAAAAGTGCGAACAGTCAAAGATAATCAGAAATATTAACTCTACTGAACAAGTAAGGAAAAGCAGTTAACAGGGCTGGAGGGGACCTCCGTGGTAGAATGAGTGTTTAGCTTGTGTGAACCCCTCAGTTTCATCTCCAGTACCACAAACAAACAAACAAAAACAAAACACAAAAAACAAAAAACAAAAATCGTTAAGATGGCAAGTTCTGTTTCTTTACCACAATTAAAATTTTTTTAAAAAAGATTTTGAGGGTTAGAAAGTCATCTGCACAAGAATCAAAACTGCATGGCGAGACTTTTAGAACATTAGCAAAATTAAAGGACAGAAAATTTCACTAAGGCTTCAAAGTAGTAAATCGCATGATAATGTTTAACTGAAAAATTATTACATAGTTGTGTACATACGGAGTTAAAAATAATGAAGCCAGGCAGAGTGGCGCATGCCTATAACCCCAGGAAGGGGTTATCAGGAATCATACTTCCTGATAACAATTATAGAACTCCAAGTGGCAATACTAACATGCTGTGTTCAAGCTAGCCAGAATATTAAAAATTTGTAATTCAACAGCAGAAAAAATAAAAATATTGCTAATTTTATATGGCAGCATCTAGCCCTAGATCCCTGGCTAAGCACCCTAAGTTTAGACACTTTACTTTGAGGTTCAAACCAGATGACCCTCCCAAGTCAGATCATCCAGGTTTCACTGAGTCTGGAAAGTTCTCAGCCAGTATCTGTTAAAATCCTTTATTCCTTCAATCCACTTACTTGCAGTTAAAAGCAAGGACTCTAGTGCCAGAATGTCTGTATTTGAATCCTAGATTCGGGTATATAATCTACATGCTAGGTGACATTGGTCAAGTTATTCTTTCCAAAGATTGTTTCTATAAAACAGGAGAGAATAATAGCTTTAGTTACAAGAATTTAACAAGTTCAGACATAAGATGCACAGGATGGTGTCTCCTAAATGGGGCGCGGGGGGAGGGGGGAGCAAGAATAGAACTCAGGACCTCGTACTTGCCAGGCAGGCGCTGTGCCTCTGAGCTATATCCCTGGTCAGTGTCTCCTATTTTCAAAATTTAACTGAGTCTTCATGTCAGTGTTTCTGACTTAACTAAGTACTCTTAGGTCCCAGCCCAATGCTAAACATAGTACCTAGATTAACTGCTTTTACAAAAATGTTGCCAAAATAAATGACAGTAGTAATAAAATTTATAATCAGCTCCTGTTCAAAGAGGTCAGAATGGAAATAAACTAGTACAACCACTCTGGAAATCAGTATAGGAATTCTTCAAAAAACTAAAAATGGAAATTCTGTTTGACCCAGTTGTACTCCTCCTAAGTGTCGTCCCAAAAGAGCTGAAGACATCACATTACAGTGATATGTGCATATCCATGTCTGCAGCAGCACAATTCACAATAGCTAAATCTTGGAAGTGGCCTAGATGTCTATCGATAGATGAAGAGATAAAGAAAATGTATTTGTACCCAATGGAGTACTACTCTACCATTACAGAAGGGTAAACAGGTCATTTGTAAGAAAATGAATGCACCTTGAGACATAACGCTAAGTAAAATAAACCAGACACACCAGCTTAAATACTATATGATTTTCTCTTATATGAGAAACCCAAGTTATAAAGAGCAAAAACCTAAAGATAACAGGAAATAAGAAGACAGACCTTTCTAAAATGGGAAGGAGATTCAAAGGATGAGGGAGGGGAAAGGGAACAGAAAGAAAGATGATAAAAACATTTTTTTGATGTGTTTTGTACATGCACCAACTCCCCACAAGGAATGTAATCATCATGTACTGCAAAGATGTGCTAATAAAAAATTTAAAAATTGGGGGGAAAAAAAGTAACATACTATTAACACCAATTCAGGAATTCAATACTCACTCATAAATATGTGCATCATATACTAAATAAGTCTGAACTCTTGAATGAGAAAAGTAAAAGGAACCCACTCCTATCAATAAACGTAACATCTGGCTCTCATCCTTTTTTCCAATTCTTGACACTTTCAGAATTAAACCAGAAATTCTCCCTTCTCCTGAACACCTGTGACATTTGCAGGCTTTTAAAAGAATAATTGAGATTAAAGATCAAAAGAGTTTGAATTGAGTGACTGATATTTTACACTTTTATTGTAACAGCTAGATAACTAGACACCGACCATGCCCAGCTCAGGTAGCAAAGATACTACTTATGGGAAAAGTCCAGAAGCTTTAAGAATCCCTCAAAAGTAAGATTAAGAAAACAAGCCAATTTAGAAAGTCATAGATTGTGAGAAATTAATTTGTGAGCGACATCAGCTATGATAATAATTAGGCTTTTCCAACTCAAAAGCATAACTAGAAATTTCCCTTCTTTTATTTTTGGTAGTGCTGGGGAATTGAACCCAGAGCTTAGCAAATACCAGGCAAGTGCTCCACCAACAAACTATACCACCAGCCCAAAAATTTCAAATTCAAGGCAGTGATACCACTTTTTAATCCCTTCCCAAGCCTCCCATAAGAAAAAGATCAGTCATAAGGTAAAAATGTAACATTGCTGATTGATAGTTTGCTTTCTCCACAAATTTTATCTGGGGGACAAAGAAATCCATCATTGTTAGGTAAGTAAAAAAGGGATGGGGATATAGCCGTGGTTCAATCCTTAGTACATACACACATACATACAAGTAAGAGGGTTTGGCATGTAGTTTAGCACATCCTAAATTCAATCCCCACCACTGCAAACAAGTACATGCTGTGTGAATTTACACAGGAAATGTAAATATAAATGAAATGTGAAAAGAAGTAAAACTATTTATGTGGAGTTAGAAGAATACATAAAATGGATATAATGATCAGATTACTAAGAAACACAGACAAGTATCTTTTTCACTAATGCTATAAAACATTATCTAGTGGCACCTTTAACTTTTACTGTAACTCCAAAATGATGAGCAGTTTAACAAGTTATGAGATTCCAGCAACCACTATAATGCAACATAGAAATACGGTTTCTAAAGACAAGTTTAAAAGTACTGCTACACTACTGTGATCTAATAAATCACTGATAATTGAAGAAAATACAAAGTTCAGTTAGAGATTAATGAAAATGAAAACAGGAGCTGGACATGGTGGCCCACATCTGTAATCCCAGCACTCAGGAGGATGAGGCAGGAGGATTGCCATGAGTTTGAGGCCAGCCTGGGCTACATAAGTGAGTTTAAGGCCAGCTTGCACTACAAAGTGAGACCCTGTCTCAAAAAAGAAAGGAGGCGGGGGATTGGAGAGGAGGGAAGGAGGGAAGGATAAAGAGGGAAGGAGGGAAGGAGATAAAGAGGGAGGGACAGACGGTAGGAGGGAAGGAGTGAGGAAGAAAAACATGATCACCCTTTTTCCACATATCTTGAGGTTTAGCAGACCCCAGTTTAAAAACCCTGAATTAGTCTGTGATGAGAGCAACCTGAGGAAGAGGGAGGCCTGTTTTAACATGTCAGGTGGTCAGTTGCGAACACATTCAGTTAGAGATCCCTATTACACACTCAAGGGAGATACGCCAGGCAACTGAATACAGGAATATAATGTTCAAGAGTGGTATCAAGGCTAAAGACGTAAATTTGAGAGCATTTAGATAACAATTAAGTCTCAAAAGAGTGTAACCCGAATAGAGAAGAAAAATAAATTCTAGAGCACTCTAACATTTAAAACTTAAAGGTCAGAAGATGAAAAGGATGAGTAAAGATTTCTAAGAATGAGCAATCATAGTTGTAGGAGGAAAACCAAGAGAATAGTTGGTAACCCTGAAGGCAAAAGAAAAACACTTATAAGGAAGAAGTGACCAACTTTGTCAAATGCTGCTAACAGGTCTGAGTCCTATTAGATAGAACAACCAAGGATAACAAGAGCAACAGACATTTATTATGTTTTTACTGCATGCTAGGAAATGTTCTAATACATTTACAAGCATCAAGTCATTGAAATCTCACAATGACCCTATAAAGGAAGGTACTATTATATTCACATTACAAATAAGGAAACATACAAAGACAGGTTAAGCGGTTTTCCAAAATGCAAAGTGGTGAAACTAAGATACTAACTCATGCAGCCTAATTCCAAAGTCAAATCTTTTAGCGACTGACTCTCTTAACTGAATCAAAAAGCTGTTAGAATAATTATTTCCCTTTCTTCTGGGGTTCGAAGGTACCCCTTTCACTGCACTTAAGAGATACAAGTGTTAGCTTTGGGGGCTTTAGGAGGTGGTGCTGTTTTGGTTCTAGGTCATGTAGGCCCACTTAACTTGATCTGGAAGCCACATCTCCAACCAGTATTACTTATTATTTTGTTTTATTAGCTTCCAAAACCTCATAGGAGAATATCCAAGAGAAGAAGATGGATATTATTCACAGAAATGATGAGATTTCATTATATTACCTGGCAGGAAATCACAGCAAAGTAATTAAGAACACATACACAGAAAAAATTCTAAAATGAAGAAGACATATTGGCTCTGGGAGGAGCCCATCAAGAAGAAGCCAATTAGATCTTCCAGTAAGCAGTGCAAGCAAGCCATGCATGGGGGCCCAAGAAGAGAGAAGACAGAAAGCGCCTCCCTTAAATCAGCAGAAGGCATGCTGGCTCTTGGAGGAGCCCATCAAGAAGCAGCCAATTACCTGTGCTCAAGAACTACCCCTCCACCATTCCGCAAGCAACCCCTGGAGGACAGGCTGAGTTGATAGCAACTGAGGTACAAAAAGCACCTGAATGTACTGTTTGGTTGACTTTGCAGGCCTGGGGCCGATGCTCTGAACATCTAATTGGAAGGATAACAGTATGCAATGCAGCGAATATGGGGGATTTCCTTCTGTCTTGTTTTGGAAATCCGATACTGTTCTCACTGTTTTGTTTTGTTCTGATTTATTGTTTTGCTTTATTCAATGTTCTGTTTTGATGGGTTTCTTATTGTTTTGTTTGATTTGATTTTGCTATTTCTGATGGAATGGACAACTACTGTGAAGATAACAAGAAATACTATGGTAGCCATTATTGATTAACTATTATCCTGCTTTGGAGTTCTGTACCAATTTCACTGTTTTGTTTTGATTGGCTTTATTCTGTTTTGTTTTGTTGGGTTTTATTATCTTTAAAATGAAATAATAAAAATTCTAAAATTATACTGATAACAGTAGTATAGTTTTTATATCCTCCCCCAAACAAAGACTATGAACAATATTTACCACATCTAAGTGACAAAACCACCAACTTACATGAAGACATGAGTGGTACTAGTGTTTGCGCAACAGGAAACAGAAGGAAATCCAACAAGCTTCCAAAGATCCCACAATGAGAGAAAACCCAACATTATCCTCCCAGGAGAGCCAGATGGAACAATCTAGTAACAGCCAAAACTGGGAAAGAATTCTGTAAGATCCAGTTGGTAAAGTAGTGCAAGGGGGGGCACAATACAGTAAGTTCTCAAGGTACTGAAGCAATCTAGGACCTATGAACTCTGAAAACAAAAAGAGAAAAGCCCCCCTGTAAGACAAAACTCCAAATCAAAGAGAAATTGCCAAGGGGAGAAAAATCCAAATTATGCAAGACAGCATCCACCTAATCCTCCTAAAGTTCAGGAAAACCAATTTTCCATAAAAATGAGCAAAAAAAAAAAAAAATACACACACACACACACACACACACTCTAATTATATACAAAGTAAAAGAAAAAAGGGGGCTCCAGAAGTACAGTTACAGCACTTGTCTAGCATTCACAAAGTCCTAGGGTTCAATTTCCAGTACCATACACACACACACGTTAAAACACATTAAAAGAAATGAACAAAAAATAAAAAGAAAACCAAACTACAATTTAAAAATTTAGAAATTCAATTACAGAAAAATTGGAAACAGTGAAAAACTCAGAAAAAAGTAAAAATTTAAAAATTATTTCAAAAAGACAAAATGACAGTACTAAGAAATAAACACAATCGGTAATGTCTAATGAGAAAGATGACAGAAAGCAAATTTTTAAACTAAAAAAGAAAATAATTTAAAGGAGAAAAACTGATAACAAAAGATGGGCAGAGGCCAGAGGTGTAGCTCAATGAGACAGCTTTTGCCTAGCGTGTGCAAGGCCCTGGGTTCAATCCCCTGCACCAAAACTAAACAAAGATGGACAAAAGAGATTTAACAGAAATTCACTAAAAAAGTATGCCAAAGCATGGCAGGCCAAATGCTAAAAATTATAATTTAAGATAACTGCTGAAATCTAACACCTGAAACTACATAGCATAGGAAAAACTCATCTAGAAAGAACACCACCAAGACATGTTCTACTATGAGACTTTGAAAAGTAGCTCAGTGCTATAGCATTTAACTACCATGCTAGAAGTCTTGGGTCCAATTCCCAGCACTACAAAAAATAAACAAATAAATAAAAAGAAAAAAATCTTTTCCTCATTTACACAAAAAGACCGACTCACATATATGGGAAAGAAAATCAAACTGTCACTAAACTTGACAGCAATCAATAGTTTAGGCCAGAAGCAGAACACCGATATAAATAATTTAAGATTTACAGGGAAAGAAAGTATTTGTCACATACTTTACATCCAGCAAAACTGATTTTCAAGTGTAAAAGGACATAAACAACCAGTATGAATACATAAAAGCTCGGGGAATACTATTCCCATGAGTCCTCTAAGAGGAATCGAGTTTGAGACAATGACATGTAAGTGGGCACATAGGAATAGAGATAAGAATGCGTCTATAGAGGGCAAAGGGCCAGTGTGTAGGACGAAAAGCCCTGGGAGTAGCACAAACCTTATTTCCAACGGCCAACAGAGTCATTAGTTGAAAACCTGTGCCTGCCACTATAGGCAGTCAAAAGTTAGAAATGCCAGACTCTTTAGCATCAAAAGATCCATTTACTGTCACAGAATTCGCAGAATCACAAATTATGCCGTTCGCTCTCAAATCACCACATTTTCTATCCTTTTCTTAGATTTTTTTTCAGTGTGAGCTTTAGCCACAAAATAGAGTTGAATCCAAATGCCAGTTCAATTATTTAATTGGCCTAATTATTTAATTATTTAATTGCTCAAAACCTTGACGTTTCACCTTAAACACAAGGGCAAAAAAGTAACTTCTTCACAAAGCTGATATCGTAACTGAAATAGATGACACAGATTAAATGCTTAAATCAATGCCCAGCATAAAATGCTTTAAAAAATAGTAGCTACTATCATTGCCATTATAATCCATTAATCACACCTTAGTCTATCATAACCAGCCAAATACACATGGTCAGATGTATTGAAACAGAAATTTCACGTTACAGAACAACCAACCACATACAAATTGATGATGAGAAAACACTTGATATTTATAATGATTTCATTTCTGAAATCCTTTTGACATCTGAAACCAGCAAATCTGAAAAAGTGAACTAGATTTTATCATAATGTTTTAGTTAGAATATACTTAAAGTTCAGTAAAATCTAGTTCATTTATCTGAGTTACCTTCTCTTCACTCCCTGTCAAGAGATTACAGAGAGGTTATCATTAACACTATCAAAAAAGGATACTTTGCTACAAAAATCTTAGATTATTGGATGTGAGCCCAACACATAAAGTCCCATTCTGCACTCCAACTTGTCCCTATCCTTGTCCCTATTGCTGAAGATGCCTTGGGGTTTGGTTTTGATTCCTAAAATATAATTAATTACATCCATTTTTACATATTAGGTTTGATGAGTTCTTACAAACATGTACCTTGTGTAACTATCACCAAACAAAGATACAGAAAGTCTCTCCATCACTCAAAAAAAATTCTCATATTTTTCCACAGATTTAAGGTAATCACTGATCTGTAGTCAATAGCTTTGCTTTTCTTAAAATTTCATGTAAATGAAATCATATTACAGACATTCTTTTGTGCCTTTTTTTTCATTTAACATATCCCCAAAATTCATGCCTGTTATGTTGATCATTGGCTTATTTTCCTAATTGCTTCTATGACTTTAAAATTCTAAGTTCTAATAAGCTTGAACAAAGACTAGGGCAAAGCCTCAAGAAAAGAGTTTCGGCCTACAGAATATACCTGCTATCTACACATGTCCATTTAAAGCTTAATATCATAAGGTAAAATAATTCTCCTATCCAGAACACTAAATATTTTCCGTTGAAGATGCCAAAACCACAGGGAGCTGATGTTCCTATTTCTGACTACTTGAAAAGTAAAACAAATGCTAGAGCTACCTTGGATTTTATCATGATGTCAAGCTTAGTTTTTTTCCTAAAAAAACTGATTTCAAACACACTGAAGAGGAATCACCTTTTCGACTCCAGTAGAGAAGCCCAGGAATATACAGCCACATTTACTATTCTCAATAGTTTTTCATTAGGAATGAGAATGGGATAAATTTGGGACTACATGGTTTGCCTGTTAGCTGCTTTTGTCCTCCCTCCCAGATAAACAGATCCAGATTACAGAAAAGCAAATTAGGAAAGAAAAAAAAAAAAAAAAAAAGAAGACAGCAAAGGTTTCATGAGACTTTTAAAGGAAACTTTAAGTATAGGGTTTTGTTTTGTTTTGATTCATTTGTCTTTTTGAGACAGGGTCTTGCTATGTAGTTCAGGCTGGCCTTGAGTTCACTGTGTAGCCCAGGCTGGCCTTGAACTTGCAACATTCCTCCTGCCTCGGCCTCCCAAGTGCTGAAATTACAGGTGTGCACCATCACACCTGGCCTAAGCATAGGTTTGATTGTCCAGTCATTTAGTGCTGTGTTTATGATTAGTTAGTGAAGTGGGACAGCATATGACTCTAACATACAGTTAGTCCTAATACCCACAAGAGAATTTACTTTACTTGGGAATATGGTTGTAGAACATCCAACATGCCTAGAATATTTCATATAGAGACTATCTCTCATAATGTAGTCATTTCAGTACTCAAACCACCAGTACTGCTTGGACAACTCAAACACTGATGGGCTACCTGGCAGAATTAGACATTAATATGGTCCAAATAAGGCACTTCATTTCATTGATAACTCTTCCCTTCTGGAAACCATTTCACTTATACTGACTTTCAAAACACTCGAAATCATTCATGTTTATTCTTCTTTCCTTCAGCCTCTGAGCTCCCAATATGGTAATCAACCAAAAACATGGCCTTCTACAATCTGCTTCAGATAGCACTTCTAGACTGATCTCTTAGATATATCTGAGTCTAGATTTTAACCATTAAGCTTGGAAATACTACATTTCTTCAAGCACAGCGTAACTAAAAACTTCACCTCTGCACCCAAACCACCTTCACATCCCTATCTACATTTTTGTATTAATAATGACATTCTTCTTTGTAATCTGGAGTAGAAGCCATAATTATTCTGATATAAATCAAACCACTACTCATTAAGTTTCTATGCTCCATCAATTCCATTTAAGTGTCTCTCATCCTACCATCCTAATCTCTAGCATCACTCACTACCTATACCTCCTTGTTGGTCTCTGTAACTTTAATGTCTCCTCCCTTTAATTCACCCGACATATTATCAACAGCTTGTTCTCCCTAAAACAAACCCTAACTATCCAAAGCGCTATAATGGCTTCCCATTCCTCCGAAGACATTAAATACAAAATCCCTGTCTGAATTTACTTATCAGAAATCTTCTCTAACCTGCTATACTTACGGGCCATGCTCATTCCCACCTCACAGTCCATTTGCTCGATTAAATTTTTTACTAAGCTAGCCAAATCCTTCAAGGTATTTTTGAAATAATACTCCTTGATAGCATCCCCAACCCTTCATCCCATCCTTTCAATGCTATTACACAATCATTTGCATTCTTTTTAACATTTCTGCCTTTCTACCTTGACTTGTGAACTCGGTACCTACCAGGTACTGAATAAAATACATGATAATTTAAAAGATACTTCTTCAAAAAAACCATGTCCTACTACAACGTTCCCAAAATTAATGGGCAGAGACCTAAAAATCCATTGGAACACTGATTAACCTTTATCATCTACTATAACATTTATTAAATACAAACATTCCTTGATTTCCAGCAGTTTTACTTCTGGGGATTTACATTTAAAACATCCAGTCAATTACAGCAGCTTACTGCAGACAGAGGGCACACCAATAAATTTACATCACTTGTTTTCTTTCCTAATAAGCAGCTCCTATTCCCCATCAGTCTAGCCACATATCCCTTTTTGAGAACATCTTTGTCTCTAGACCAGAATCATTCAGTCTAGCTCTTTCTGTGTATCCTTAGGCTTGGAGCTGACAAAACACCAGCAGGATTAAACAGAACAAATTTTTCAAAGGATTGTGTAAGTGTAATACAATCACCCCACCTCCCACATACAGTCATTACCATTCATATACTATCCTGTCAAGTATTTGCTTCAATATAAATACTTCTCAGGTTCTCTTAGAACTGTGTAAGTTAAAAAATTTTTTTAGCATCTTGTCTATCTTTAGGGATAGAATCTAATCCCTAAAAGCTCAGACCTCAATTAACAAAAATAACACCTCCATTCTAATGGCAAAGAAATTCCATGTTTATGCCTATAAGATTTAGTCATTTAAACAAAAATCAGGAAAATAGAAACTAAGGCAAATGATAATGGCAAATAAAAGGAGTAATTTGCACGGTCAACGAACATTTAAGAATGTTCACTGGCCCTCATTAGTAATAGCAAAATGCAAATATCCTAGTAAGAATGTCACAATGAAATTATGTTCACCAAACGGGGTGAGTGGGTATGTGGCAAAGTCAATACCAAATGTAGACAAGAATATAGAGCTGTGCTGCCCAATACAACAGCCACCAGCCACTGCAGTTAGTAAGATTTACTAAGATTTGAAATGTTCCTAATTCAAATTGAGATTTGCAGTAAGTGTAAAATACAAAACAGGTTTTGAACATTTAATATAAAAAATACAAAATGTCTCAATTTTTGTTTACACACTGAAATATTTTAGATGCACTGCACTGAATAAAACATATTAAAATGAATTACAGATGCCAGGTGTGTTGTCACACACCTATAATCCCAGCACTCAGAAGGCTGAGGCAGGAGAATTGCCACAAGTACGAGGCCAGCCTGAAGTACATAATGAATTCAAAGCCAGACTGAACACTGTTCAAAAAACAAAAACAACAGACAAAAGCAACTGCATAAAAAGATATTCCAAGATGGTGTGGTGGTGCAACCTGTAATCCTAGCTACCTGGGAAAATGAGGCTCGAGGACTACAAATTTGAGGGCAAATTTTGCTTATTTGTCTTATATCAACAATTTCTTGCATACTTTATTATTTAGAATGTTGTATTTGGCTTTGATGTTTGTTTTTAGTGAAATCTAAGAACAAGCTCTGGCTTTTTTTTTTTTTACTAATTCATGTTTATTTTATCTGTGACAACCTATAGTTTTGTGCTACAATATATAAAAACCCTTATAATAAGTACATTAGATATAATTTTTATACTTTTCCAGAACTCAGTGATACTCTTTCACAATACAAAATACACACATCTGGGACACTGAGACTGAATACGAAGTGCCAAAAGAGCTGCAAAAGAAAAAACTTCAAGGAAGAAATGTTAGCACATCAGAGAGGAAAAGTCTGTTATGAAACTGAAACACAAAAAAAAGAAGTCTCCACTTGGGCGTGGTGGTCCACGCCTATAATCCCAGAACATGGAAGCTGAGGCAGGAAGATTGCTGCAAGTTCAAGGTCAGCCTTAATTACATAGAGATCCTGCAATTGTTTGAAAAACAAAACAAAACAAAACAAAACACATCTCCTTATTGTCAGCTATTCATAATGCAGAAATGATAGACTTCAAAGAAGAAATGAAACAAAAAATTTCAATAGTGGTCAAAGGTTACAATAATTTTAGGGTGGTGTTGACAGAGTTGACCAACATCAAACAAGCTATCCTATATTCAAAAAGTAAGGAAAAAATATTATTATAAAATATTTACACACCTTCTGGACCAAACAAAATGGAACTTGTTTGATTTATTCAAAATAAGGGGGTTCAAAAAGTCATTTACAATTAAAATTAGGTATAACAGGTCAAATAATTGAATATATAGGATAGCAAAACACCAACCAGGATGTCTCTCGTCAACGTCTTCACCCTTACATTTAGTGGGTAGACATTTTATTGCAATTAAACCACCCACAGGAAAAAAGGAAAGGCCAACATGATAGTGCAAAAGAATTCAGAAAGAAGAAACTGCAGAGGGCCTGCAACCACAGCCAAGCAGGATTCAACCCAGGAATGCAGGGATGGTTCAACACATGCAAAACAATAAATATAATACATCATATTAACACAGCCAAAGACAAAAATCACAAGGTCATCTCAATAGATGCAGAAAAAGTCTTTTGATAAAATCCAACACTCATTCATGATAAAAATCCTCCAAAAAAATTAGAATAGATGGTCTCTAACACCTCAACCTGATAAAAGCCATCTATGAGAAACCGACAGCCAACATCATACTAAATGGACAGAAAATGAAAGCTTTCAACTAAAATCAGGAACAAGGCAAGGATGTCCACTATTACCACTCCTATTCAATATAATTCTGGAAACATTAGCCAGAGCAATTAGACAAGAAAGAGATATAAAACGAATAAGGATAGGAAAGGAAGAAGTTAAATCATTATTTGCAGATGACATGGCACTTCCCATAGAAGACCCCAGAAACTCCACCAAAAGTCTAATAGATTTAATAAGCAAATTCAGCAGTGTAGCTGGATACAAAGTCAACACTCAAAAAGCAATAGCATTCCTGCATACAAACCACAAAGTCATTGAGAGTGAAATTAGGGAAACAACAACTTTCACAATAGCATCCAAAAAAAAAAAAAAAAAAATGAAGTACTTAGGAATCAATCTAACAAAGGAAGTAAAGGATTTATATACTGAAAATTACAGTTCTCTGAAAAAGGACATCAAAGAGGATCTCAGAAAATGGAAAGATAATTCCTACTCACGGATAGGAAGAACCAACATTGTAAATATGGTCATACTTCCAAAACTGGTACACAGATTCAATGCACTCCTGATCAAAATACCATCAGCATACCTCACAGATCTATGGAAAACAGTCCTAAAATTCATCTGGAACCAGAAGAGACCTAGAATAGCAAAGGTGACCCTGCGCAACAAAAGCAAGGCAGGAGGCATCATAATCCCAGACTTGATATTATACTACAAAGCTACTGTAATAAAATCAGCTTAGTACTGGCAAAAAAACAGACCTGAAGATCAACGGAAAAGAATAGAAGATACAGACACAACTATAAACACAGTCACCCATCATATCTTTGACAAGGGGTCAAACATGTTCGCTGGAAAAAAAAGATAGCTTCTTCAATAAATGGAGCTAGAAAAACTGGCTTTCCAAAGGCTGAAGACTTGAAACTAGATGCATGCCTATCACCATGCACTAAACTAAAGTCAAAATGGATCAAGGATCTAAATATTAAACCAGAAACACTAAGTCTATTGGAAGACAAAGTAGGTAGAAATCTTAAAGTTGTAACAGTAGGCAGAGAGTTCATGAACAAAAGCCAAACCACATGGGAAGCACTTCAAAGAATCAGCAACCGGGATCTCATCTTATTAAAAAATTTCTGCACATCAAAAGAAATCACCAACACAGTGGAAAAAAAATCCCACAGATTTGGAAAAAAAATTTGCCAGCAGTCTCCCAGATAAAAGAATATCTAGAACTTTAAAAGAATTGAAAAAAATCAGGCCCCCACAAATTCAAAGACCCAATCCAAAAATGGGCATCTGAGATAAACACATACTTCTCAGATGAAGAAATACAAATGGCAAATAAATATATGAAAAAATGTTACGGGTCATCAGAGAGATGCAAATTAAAACAACGCTGAGATTCCATCTCACTGCAGAAAGAATGGCTAGTATCAAGAAATCAACCAATAACACATGCTGGAGGGGCTGTGGGGGAAAAGGAACACTTCTGTATCGTTGGTGGGAGTGTAGACTGGTGCAACCACTGTGGAAATCAGTGTGGAGATTCCTCAAAAAGCTAGGTTAGAAGTCCCTTTTGACCCAGCTTCCTCCTTCTGGGCATTTTACCAGAAGAACTGAAAACATCATACCACAGTGATATATGTGTACCCATGTGTATAACAGCACAATTTGTAATAGCCAAATCTTGGCAACAACCCAAATGCCCATCAACCAAGAATGGATAAAAAAGATGGGCATTTTTATACAATGGAGTACTACTCAGCTATAAAGAAGGATGACTCAAGGCTTTTATAGGTAAATGGATGTGACTGGAGACTATACTCATAAGTGAAATAAATCAGACTCACATGTACAAATACCATATTGTCTCCCTGGTGTAAGAAACTCAAAGAGTAAATAAAATCCAAAATCCACAATACGTACTGTGAAAAGGTAAGAAACTGCTCTAAGGGAAAAAACAACTGGGATACGAGAAAGGAGAAAAGAGGGAAGGGAAAAGGAAAAAGATATAAATTTGTGTATATATACACTTAAGATAGCAAAGATGATTATACTACTAATTCTATTAGCTCATGGAAAAGGACAGTTAATACTCATACAGTTTGATCAATTTTGCACACCTATATCTGGTAATCTAAGCAACTCCTTTAAGGATTACTGCGAGTTTGAGGCCAGCCTGGGCTACAAAGTGAGTTGAAGGCCAGCCTAAACTGCATAGTGAGACCCTGTCTCAAACACACACACACACACACACACACACACACACACACACACAAAAGCAGTTATTGCCAAATGCTTAGGGATGCAACTCAATGGTAGAGCACTTGCCTAGCATGAGCAAGGCGCTGGGTTCAATTCACAACATTGGGGAAAAACAAAAAACAAACAAAACAGAAGATTTTCCCTCAAATAATGTCAGGATAGAGAAGCTACATATAAACACCAAATACACATTACTGTCCTGATATTATTTCCACTATATCATGGACAAACTTCCTTTAAAGGGCCAGATAGTAAATATTTCTGACTTTCAGGATCATATAGTTCCTGTCACAAATATTCAACTCTCCCATAGTAAGTGGGAAAGCAGCCATAGACAACATGTAAACAAATGAACATGCTAATTCTCAATAAAACTTTATTTATAAAAATATGGGAGTCTAACATTCCAATGCTTTAAAGGTACTTAATACTTGCATTTTTTTTTTAAGCCAGGTCAAATTTGACGAAAGAACTATAGTTTGATGACCCTTCTGTCTAGATTCATCTTTAAAAAAGAAATTAGTAACACTGAAGTGAACATCTGAAGGTAAAAGAACATGACACAGATCACCTAGTAATCACAAAACAGAAAAACGTTCCTTTCTCCATGGAAACACCTGGCAGCCACCACCCATAACCCAGTGATCAAACGGCACCACTAACAGTGCCACAGTCAGGCACTGTGTGCCTGCAAAAGCAAGGCAATATGAAGGCACATCTCTTCAAGAAGTATTCTGGCCAAAAATGTTTAACAGTCATTAGATCTATTTTAACACTTTATAGAAGGCGAAGAGACACACAGACAAAACTTCTGAAGATGCTCAGGATCAAACCTGGGGCCTCATGCATGGTAGTAAAGTGCTGCACCACTGGGCTACATCCCCAGGCTCAAAGGATACAAAGTTTAAACAAGACATCAAAGAAACAATCAGAAATAAAATTCCAAATATAGAACATCTTACAAGATTATCTCTTCAAAGAGCTTTTCTCTTTTTAAATTTTATTATTATTATTATTATTATTATTATTATTATTATTTTTAAAGACTGGGTCTTGCTGCATAGTTCAGGCTGTGGGGGACTATGTAGTCCAGGCTGGCTTTGAACTCAAGGCAATCTTCCTTGCCTCTGCCTACTGGGATTACCGGCATGCGCCACCAACCCTGGTGAGAGGGTGTGTGTGTGTGTGTGTGTATGCCACCACTCCTGTCGAGAGTCTTTTTTTTAAGTGGGTGTTTAAATTCATAAGACAATTGAGATATGACAATAGACCTTAGTTTGGAGAGGAGGAACACTTTATGAGTTGTTTTTTGTTTTTTTTTTTTTACCTAAATGGCAAAATGCAAACATAGGTTAGGGTTCAGGTGTTTTGGAGGATTTAATTTTGTTAGACATAATAATTGTTGGTATAGAAGAAAATTTTATCTTTTGGAGATTCATACTTAAGTATTTAGGGGTAAAGTGACATGTCTATAATTTTTAGGTAGTTCAGCAACAACTGTATTTGCATAGATGAAGCAAATACAACAATGCTATAAATTGAATGTGCCCTTGCAAAATTCATATGTTGAAATTCTAACTACTAATATGATGGTTTTAGGAGGTGGGGTCTTTGGTAGGTAACTAGATCTTAAGAGTCCTGATGAATAGACTTAGTTCCCTTATAAAAGGGACCTCAAAGAGCCCTTCAGCTGTTTCTGCCATGCGAGGATACAAATGGAAAACGGCCACCTACCAGAAGAAGACAACTTCACCAGACACCAGATCTGCCAGCACCTTGATCTAAAACTTTCCCGACTAAATTGTGTGAAATAAATTTCTGTTTATAAACTACCTAGTCTATATTTTATTACAGCAGCCCAAACTGACTAAGACAGACAAAATTACAAAATACTGCTAAATTTAGGTGCCTGTCATATAGGTACTGTATTCAGTGTACTATTATATCCTATAAGATTAAATTTTTTCATAAGGCAAAAAAGAATGCAGTATAAAGTGACTTTTAGTTTACTAATTTTTATTCATCACACTCCCTCAAATATTACAGTAGTCCTAACTCACCTCCAAAGTTCTCAAGGTTCTACATAAAAATCTCCCTCAAAGAAATTTTCCAAAACTTATTTTTTTCCTTTTTTAAACATCTAATTTCGCCAGGCATGGTGACACACACCTGTAATTTCAGCACTCCGGAGGCTGAGGCCGGAGGATCACTGTAAGATCAAGGCCAGCCTTGGCTACAAAGTGAGTTCAAGGCCAGCCTGAACTGCATAATGAAACCCAGTTTCAAAACAACACAACAAATAAACGAACACCTGATTTCTCAAAGTGACAATAACCTGGGCATGATGGCACATGTCTTGTAATCCCAGCACCTGGAGGCTAAAGCAGGAAGATTAAAAATTCCAGGCCTGCCTGAGCTACACACAGCAAGACCAAAGTAACCAAAAAACATAAAGGTGCAACACGGCAAAATCTTCAAGAGCAGAGACTCTGCTTAATTAACACAGTTATCTGATTTGTATTTATTTTACTCTTACTATACCTGCAAATCCTTGATAGCATTTTTACTTTTTTATCTTACATAATTACTCATATACTTGTTTTGCTCCCTCCTTCCCCAGTTGGCAGTCTCAAAATAATTGTTTTCAAAGTGCCAGTGCTAATAGACAATGTTTATTGAATAAATAAAAATGGACAACAGGATACCTTTAAGAGCATTAAATCCTTGAGAAGGAATGTAAACCTCTTTCCTCTTCCTACCCACTATTCCTCTCTTCTCTTTAAAAGATTCTATTTCTATGGAAAACCTTAATTAACAAATATTTATATAATACAGATACACATATAAATTAACATATAAAACTAACACAGTGGTTCCCCTCACATGGCTTATACTTCGATAGAAAACAACAATCTTACTTTTTTTTCTTGGGACCAGGGATCAAACTCACAATCTCATTCATGCTAGGCAGGTGCTTGTGCCACTGAGCTAAATTCCCAGCCCTGACAATCTTACTTATTATGCTTTCAATTTAGACATTTATCCTGGAACTCAGTCATCAGGTCCTTATTCATATAGTAATAAACTGAATGATGTTGTGAACAGATTTGTTGCTGTCATCTCCCAAATTAATCAGAATGTGACATTACACAATTGGTTTATCAGTTTCCAACTGATGTTACATTTGCTAACAGCACAAGTTGACCAGTAGAAACTGTAGACAGGAACAAAGCAGAAACTCCAACTGAAATGTTGCAATTTCAAAACAGAGAATTGTTTAGTTCAATCTTTGGATTTCAGAAAGATATAACATTGACTCTGAATATGACAAAGAAAAACATGGCCAGGGATTTAGCTCAGTAGTACAGGTAGTGAGTTCAATCCCCAGTACCCACTCCCCGCAAAAAAAAGAAAAGAAAAAAGAAAAACAAACTGGTACTGCTGATGTGAACATTTCACCATGATGGAAACATTGATAGGAAAACCTCAACAAAATGGAAGCCTGAGATAGAAACTTCCAACAACAAAACCAAAGGTAGAAGAGATGTTGTTGTTGAGTTATACAGCAACTATGATGGCATTTGAAACACAAAGCATTGGTCAGTGGTTGTGTTTTACTGGATCCTAAACATGTGTGGCATAAATACTTTCACAGTTTACAAATAAAATAACACGTACAAAATATCACAAAGAAATTGTCTTAGAGAATTGGGACTGGAGCTCATAAGAGATCATTTACAGCAGAGGAAAAATAAAATGTTTCTGCCCAGAGAACCACCCAAAAAAACTGTGGAGAACATTGGTGAACTGACAGATGAACAGGCAGGCGCAGCATCACAAAGACCTACTACACCAAGAAAACCAAAAAGATGCCAACTGTGCCCTACAAGAAAGTACATGAAAACAAAACATACATGCTGTCGGTGTGACACCTGTGTATGGAACATGCAGTTGTCAATGTATGAAATCTGCCTTACGTATGACAGTTGAAAGCTTATTTCTGTGATACACTTTTGTGTTTACACTGTAGTACATAGGTTTTTATTTCTCATTCTATCTTTCAGTTTTGTAAGCAAGTACACAGCTGATATGAAAATGCTGGTGTCTAAACACACAATACATACTAAAATTTTAATAATTTTTTTATTGATATTTTGTGTTTCTGTTAACTACACACTGTATGGTATAATAAGAACCTCCTGACAATACAGTAAGACCACTAAGATGTCAAGTATTTCCTACAAAAAGGCGAGAAAGCAAAAGACATGTACATGTGCTGTCAGTGTAAACAATGCATGTGTACGGAACATGCTGTTGTCATGTGTGAAGATGGCCTTAGGTGTGATAACTGAAGCAAAGATTTTTATTGGTAAGAGTGCTACTGGTATTTTCATTGTAGCTCATATAGAAATTTATCTCCAATGTTCTTTTTTAGACTTAGTACACCAAAAACCAGTCCATCTTGAAAATTTTGATGCTTTATAAACATTTGATAAATATTTAAAACTCAAAAAAAAAAGAAGAAGAAAATGAGAACTCTTCATTTTACATCGAAAGAACCCCAAGATATAATATGGGGCAACCCTCTGCTTTAACTCCAGTCGTCAAGGGTACTAAATCTTAACATAAAGAAGTCAGAAGTCACAGAATCATTAAGTGGTTCAGTGGGAACCTCTGGTTTTCTGTTCTCCAATTTAAGAACTGTACACTTTTAAACTTACTAAATATTTCATAGGAAGAACACTGATAGTAGAAAGAGCAACACAAAAAACTCAATAAAGGTTAGCAATTGTAATGTACCAGACTCTTTAAGCAGATTATCTTGACTCAACGATTTTATAAAATACACTATTACCACCCTCACTTTACAAATGAAAAAAGTGAGGATTAGAAAGGTTAACTTGTTTTAAGTTACCTACTTATGAGTGGTGGAATGGGAATTCAAATCCAAGTGTCAACTTTAGTCAGTGCTCCTAATCAACATCCTCCTTTTGGAGCTTTTTCCAGAAATACAATCCACTCCAAGTACAAAGCCTTCTTATACTTAATATAAATTCATAAGCATACATAAATAAACAATGCTAAGCAGGTGCTGAAAGCACAAAGTAACAGCTAAGAAATATTAGCCTCTAGCTGTTGAGAAGATAGCAATCCCTTAAAATATCTTTCAAGTGTATTCCTGAAGCCAGGTGTGGCAGTGTATGTCTGAAATTCCTGAACTCAGGAGGGTGAGACAGGAGGATCACCATGAGTTCGAGCCTGGACTCCATAGTAAATCCAAGGCCAGCCTGAACGGCATAGCAAGAACATTTCCCCACCACATCCCCAAAAGTATGTTCCTAAAACTACTGCTGTTTAGCGTCTTCCAAAACTTTTTTAGCCATAATATTTGATAACACATCAAATACTCCATTTTTTTATCTACTAGACTGTTTTCAGTCACCTCAAAAATGCAGGATTAATGTAATTTCAACCAATTCTATATAATTAATTACTCCTCTCTATTCCTTTATATTCAAAACATGCCTTACACATGACTCCATAATTTAGTCATATAATACAAATCCAAACAAAGACACAAAGACCCAGCTACACAAATTTTCATCTATATATGGATCACTAAACCTGAAAAGGTATATGTTTTAGGTAAGATACCATTTTAATACATTCTGTGCTAAAACATCAATCTGTATTTCCAGATTGAGCGACCATCTTGTACTTAAATAAAAATCAAGTAAGTAAAAACAGCAGATAAAGCAACATGATACAAAAGTGCAGGAGAAGATCAAATAACCTGAACTGTAATATATTCAATCACTGCAAAAACAAATCAACACGTAGAGTAACAGCAATAATGGAAACATTAATCATTACTAATCCTTAAAACCCGTACTACTCCTACAAGTCAGAGGCAGTTCATGAAACCAAAGGGGGGGGGGGAGGAGATAACTGAAAACTATTATATATGAAGCTCAAAGTTATTTCACTTTTAAATTTTTATTCAAGACATTCTAGAACAAGCTGGGCGTGGTGGTGCACGCCTATTAATTAATCCCAGCACTAGGGAGGCTGAGGTAGGAGGAGCGTTGTGAGTTCGAGGCTTGGGCTACAACGTGAGCACAAGGCTGACCTGAGCTACACAGTGCGACCCTGCCTCAAAAAACCAGGGCTGGGAGTTTGGCTCAGTGACTTAAGCGCCTGTCTGACAGGTGCAAGGTTTTGAGTTCAAGCCCCGGTGCGAAAAAAAAACAAAACAAAAAAAACGGCATTCTAGAACAGCTGAAGAGAAATTCAGTTTGCTTAAATTTAGGATCACCACTCACTAAAGCTTTAATAAAATTTTAAATTATATTAACCAAATCAATTACAAGGGGTCTGGGGCATAGCTTGGTGCTATAGCACTTGCTTAGCATGCCTGAGATCCTGGGTTCAATCCCTGGCACCTCCTGCAAAAGTGAAATTACTAATCTGATGGTATATTTGAGCAATAAATGGGGTCTCTTGGGTCAGGAGTGCTGCTAATGTTCATTTTTATACTTAATCAAACACAACTAGATTTGCTTTAAAGTAAAAATAGAATCTTGATTCACTGTAGCAATTAAGATCATATTAAACTGACTCACAAATGGAAGTGAAAGATCATCAAGAATTAAAATAAAATCATTTTATTATTTTGTTTTGTTTTGTTTTTTTGGTACTGGGGATTGAACTCATGACC
Source organism: Dasyprocta punctata (assembly GCA_004363535.1). Lineage (NCBI taxonomy): Eukaryota > Metazoa > Chordata > Mammalia > Rodentia > Dasyproctidae > Dasyprocta > Dasyprocta punctata. The sequence continues at coordinate 86,451 of RJWM01005719.1, forward strand.
TCAAACTTGCCAGGCAGGCACTTGTGCCACTGAGCTAAAATCCCCAGCCCTTAAAATAAAATCAAAAGATCAAAGATTTCTCAGGCATGGAGGGGAGGGAAAGAGAATGAAAACTAAATTAAGATACATACTAACTCCACACAAGGAATGTAAATATTACGTACTGCAAACATGTACTAATAAGAAATTTTTAAGAGGATATGATTTTTCCTCCTTTAAAAAAAAAAGATTTTTCAGGCTTAAGTGTAAACACAAGAAGAAACACCTTTACTAAACTGCAGAAACAAAGCACCTCCTTCACATTTAAGTGCAATCCAACAACCTCCTGCAGAAACTTACAGTTCAGGAAAAACAATGACACAACTTCAGGTGATACACCACAACTCTGGAATCAAGGGAGACAGTGGAAAGCATACAGACAATTTGAGCACAACTAAAACAAATTGCCTCTATCCACCACCTTTTAGCAGAATTGGCAAATAATCACAGAAAAGCAGCAGCAGATTTGGCAAATAACCAGAGAACGAAAGCAGCAGTCCACAAGTAGTATCAGTATCACCACATACTGTTGGTCAGCCACTAATTTCTCAGCAGTATTCATGTAAGGAGAGAGAAGGCAACAGGGTCTTTTTCAAACACAAATAACATACATTTTATAATTTATTAATGTATTTTTGTCAGGCAAGAGTCTGAACACAGTCTTACGGAAGGCTAAGTACACACCCTCACCGAAACCTATACAACACTCCCTATTTCCACCTGAAGATATTTACACTAGAGTTGTTAAAAAGTCCTGATCATGTTCCTCCCATTACCCCACCTTAGCTCCTACCCTCCTTTCCAGGAACTCACAGTACATCTAACCAAGTCTGGTCAGTAAATGGGAAAACCTGAAGACCCCCAGGATTTCCTCATGCCTGCCTAAAGTAAGGACTGATTTTTCTCTCTTTGGGTTCCCTTCTAATATGAAATCAATGTTCTTTCTCCTAGGAACAACACTGTTTCCCCTTTCTTCCAATTACAGAAACTCTTCTTGCTTTCCTTTCATTAATACTGGTAAAGCTCAGGAGGCAGCATGATGTGAGCCTCTAGTCCCAATTACTTGAAAGGCTGAGGCAGGAGGATTATTGGAGCCCAGGAGTTTGAGGGCAGCTTGGCCAACGAACAAAACAAAAACTAGTAAAACTCGAATCACAGCTTTAAAGTGTAGTGATGAAAACACATACGACACAAATGTTCCACTCGGTTTTTTTAAGCCAGCCATCACGAGAGCACAGCTGTAATGTCTGTTTCGTTCAGACTCCGGTTTGAAACGAGGCCTTGCACACAGAAGGCACACAGTGAAAGCTAGAGCGATGAGGAACCGTATGTAGTGCACCTGTAATCCCACCTACTTGGGAAGCTGAATCAGGAGGATCACAGTTTGAGGTCAGCTTGGACTACACAGTAAGATGGTATCTCAAAAAAAAAAAAAAAAAGGCGAGGGGGGTGGGGAATGAGGAGCTATATGGCTTAAATACTAATATTCTCAGTTTTTTGCTTCTCAGAAGAGTAAATAAAAGTAACAACAAGCCTCCCAAATCTAAATGTGATTTCCTATACATTCTATCATTAGAAGTTACTCTGAGTTAACTTATTTCTTCTTTGAAGAGAATTAAACAAAGCGCTCTGTGTTTAACAGCTAATGCCAGTTCCTTATGTTAGTTGAATGCTTTAGTCAGAAGAGGTAAAAAAAACTTTGTTCAGATAGGTTAAGCACCTTAGATTCTTCTGCTCATAAGAACATCTAGTAACTATCCCTTTTCAATGTGTGAGGTTATGTTAATATCCATATCAAGAAAATAAAAAGCAATCAGATTTAACAACCAGTGATATTACCTCCAAGCTTAAAAGTACTTTCCTTCAAATCCTTAAACAATCTACATATCCTCTGTTGAACTTGCTTCTTCTCAGATATGTACCTATCAAACACAATGTAAGTTTCTCAATATTAAAAAATGACTGTACCTGAGAACCTAACCATATTTTAATAGGTTTGCGTAAAAGGTTTTCCCTATTTCTATCATACAATTTTTTTTTCTTTTGAGACAGTTTTGCTATGTAGTTCAAACTGGCCTTGAAGTCAGGGCAATCCTCCTTGCTTCAGTGTCCTGAGTGTTGGGATTACAGGTGTGCAATACAACGTACTTTTCACTTTCATCCTATGCTTAAGCAAAGGACATTCCACATGGACAAAAATCACAACAATCCTAGAAACAGATGTCATTCTTCCTATATCAACGTCAGTAACTGTTTCCATCACTGACACAGTAAGATAAATTCCTTATTGGTCAGTGAATAGCTTCCAGTGTGTCTCTATTTTGCCTGAGTATCAGACCATATCTGACAGAATCTTCTGCTCACAAAGATGCAAAACCAAGTTTTCCAAGTAATGTTATTTCTAAACATCATGCTTTTTAACTTGACAGAAACAAATCAATGTAAAGTCAATAAATATATTCCAAAAGAAAAAAATTATTTGGGGGGGTACCAGGGATCGAACTTGCAATCTCTCACTTGCCAGGCAGGCGCTGTGCTGCTGAGCTATATCCCTGGCCTCCAAAAGAAAATTTTCAACCAATTTTAAGTATGATAAATTTAAAACTACTTGGTAGCTGAGGCATACAGCTACAGAGCTACAGTAGAGTGTGTGTGCAGGCCTGTGATTCAATTCCCAGCACCACCACCATTTAAAAAAAAAAAAAAGTAAGCTATTGGGTTCAAGTTAAACAAGCTGTTACAAGGAATAGCATTATAAAAGAAATATGCTATGCCAAAAAAAATAAGATACTGTAGATTTAGTCATACAATAGCTACAATAAAGAAAATAATTTACCTGAGAATTCTTGAATCATAACATCACAATTCAAAAGCAATGTGTTGGTGTCTGCTATTAAAATTAAATTGAAGAGAGAAATAAAACACTTTGAAATTTGAAAACTTAAAAAAGTATACGCTATCACATGACATTTGTTTCTTAGGACACAATGCTACTAAAAATTAAATATCAAACTCTTGAAATAGTCTGAGAAATAAGTATGCATTGTATATAGATCACACTTTCAGAAAATTTCATTAACATCATAAAAAT